>APFE030469974.1:42519-186130 GCA_000404065.3 Pinus taeda | reverse complement strand
ATTTATTTATTTATCTATTTTTTATTTTTTTATGAAAATAAATCGAAATAAAAAAAATCAAATAAAAAATAAAAAATCTAATCAAAAGTTAGAATCCAAAAGTCATAAAAAAATTAATCAAATGAAGCCTCATAACCTAGCCTAAAACTAAACCAAGGTACATATCACAAATAAAAAAAAAAAACCTTAACCCGTATACAAAAAAAATAATCGAATTTGTTTTGTTGCTCTGTAGGTTTGTGTGAGAGCTCGATGGCGGCAGCGAGGGTAGGTAGTGGAAACAAGAGACTGTGGATTTCGAATGGCTGCATGATCGAGCAGAGAGGGTTGAGCAACAAGCTAAGATGGAAACGTTTGGAGAGGAGGATGCATGACGGAGAAGAGAGGAGCTCGAGCGAGGGGAGCTAGGGATGGACGTGCTTCGACGGAGCTGGGAGGGGAAAGCAAATACGCAGGGAAGTAGCAATGGATGCCGCCGATTGGAAGCAAGCAGGCTTTGACGATGACAGAAGGAGCTTGGGCAACGATGGATTGCAGGTTTGTAGGCAGCACGTAGATGGCAGCGAGCGAATACGGAGAGGGACACAAGTAGGAGGCCAAGGGCTTTCCTGGCAGTTAATGAAGCAACGAAGCTGTAGATTAGAAGACAATCATGCATGAGGAAGAGGAGACATCGTAGAGGAGGTTTTGGGAGCAGGGAGATAGACAGAGTGGAGTTTGAGCAGAGATTTGGTAGCAAGAAAGGCTGCGGATAGGAGCAAAAATGAGGGTTTGATGGCAGCGACTAGATGAAGAAATGGCTGCAGCAATTGGATTGGCGGGTTAGGAAATTCGAATGAACTTGTTGGTGATTGAATGATAGTAAATCTTTTTCGAAAAATCTCTTAAAGAAGAGGAAAAACCCAACAAGAAAAATACTAAGGCACTAAAACAAATCTAAAAATCTTCTGTTGAAAACCCCAGGCAGCAGAAACGATTTCAAAATGATTTCGAAAGCCTCAGGAAGACAACCCAATAAAACCCAGAAATTTCCAGATTAAGATGCTATGTTCCGCTTCAGATTTATTAATTGAAACACCTATGAAACTGTTTCCTGATTTAAGATATTTGAAAACCCTTGGATAGCAGGAATAATGCCTCTGCAAGAGCTGGTTTTGAGGCCAGATCTTACCCTCCAGGGCCTAGATCTGGCTTCAAAATCAAACTTCACCTTCAACTCTGCAACCTTTTTCTGAAAACACAAACACCCAAAATCTCGATATACCACAAAAAATGAAACCCTAGAAAATCTAAGTCAGAAAAATAAAAAAAATTTTACAGATCTATGCACAGGAGTAGCAGATCTACTAGATTTGGCGAGTATGAGTCCAACTCCACTCCCAGATCTGATAATTTGAGGCTCTGAAAAGGTAGACTTATCAATTTTGCACAGAAAATTTTTAAAATTTTAAATCTAAAGGGAGGTGCTTCGCCAAAAACCCTTCATGCATCAACAATGAAATTTTTAATGATAAGCCCGAGATTCAATTAAGCTGGGCTCTTCAGAAAATGCCAATTGGGAGTTGGCTAGTCCAACTGAAAACTTCCTCGAATAGTCGATGATCTCAAAATAAAAAATTCCCTGCACAACTCAATTCAACCATTAACGTAGAACGAGAAAATGATAATAAAATTCAGATCTAATAGAGATCCCTGCCATTATATCTAGAAATTAAATTACCATTCAAACCCTAGTGATCAAGCAAGATACCTGTGCTTAAACCACCCTTTAGATCGCTATTATCAACGGTTGAAAACGAAATCTATGCATGAAAATAACACATTTTACATCATTCCCATGAAGAGTAACACTAGCAAAAATTAACCCCAAAGTCTTTCTTTATTGCTCATAAAAAAATATTACAAGAGAGCTTTCACTTAGCACACGACTCAAAGAACAAATTATCTCAACTGACAACTGACCTCCTATTTAAAGATAAATCTCCCAACGATTTGTTCGAGTGATCTTTGTCAAAGTGATCTTGACCGTTGATGAGGATCAAAATTTCTTTTAATTTCATGTGTCCAAATTTTAAATATTGAGGAAATTTCGAATTTTTCAATTAAATGCATTTTAATAAATTCGAAATTAAAATTTTGCATTTATTTCCTCAAAATTTTGACTTTGACTTAACCCCAGGGACCCAAGGCATAAAATTTAGCAAAATAATCAATTAACCTTCGTCCCTGGACCTGTTAAGATTTAATTTTTTAAAGGATCCACGAATTTTACCTCTGGAAAATTTAAATTTACCTAGGACCTAGGAGGCTAGGACCTATGAGGGGATAAATTATTTTTCTAACCTCAAGACATTTTACATCATGATTTTTTTACATTTTTTTACATCTCAAGGGGGAAAACCCATTTGACCAAGACCCTCACAGACTACCCATTTCTGCGACACAAATATAATCTAGCAGATCAAGCAATTTGTAATAAAATAACTTAACCAAATAGTTAGGATTATTCCTAAATCATTTTTACATAGACTCAATCTAGCACACTAGGACTCCCATAACATTCTGGTGACAAAATCCATTTTGGATTTGGGGTGAGGCTGAAGGAAAACTTTGCTGACCATGGATCGATGCGTCAAAAAACCTTCCGGAATGTAGATCGTCATAAAAAAATTAGGTTTACCGAGGCAATTACATACACGACACGGATTTGCTGAGATTATTTATAATTTACACATGCAGAAAGGGTTTACAATATAACATGATCAGGTTGATGATGATAGTCGAACGGCACAGACACGTTGATCAAGCACTATCCCTTTGCGAAAAAAGGGGGTGTACTGCTATGGGTCATTGACACGTAGTGGTCAACATTTGGCTCTACTTGGGGACACGTTGCTGCATTGCAGGAATGTGAGAATCCGGAATCTGCATCCATGCAACACACAACAAAACATAAGTGGCATCCATCCAAAAATCATCATATAACATTAAGCACAGGAAATATATAAGCTCTTCATTTATTAACTATCTAGTAACATGAAAAGTAAATCTAATCCTGAAACAGAAATGAAATGTTGAAATTACAAGGTGTAGGGTTAGAAATATAATACAGAGGATGCCCCATGGCATCAGATGTTATCTTTGAAGAATAGCTTGATCATTTGGTCATTCGCAGGTAAGTCAAGTGGTTTGCCATCCAATCTGCTCAAGTGGAATGAATTTGGCCCAGCAATGTCTAGGATAATGTATGGTCCCAGCCACAAACTGTCATACTTCTTATGTTTTCCCGGTTTTTCATTCTTGCGATCCCAATGGAGTACCATATCTCCAACCTGCAAAGAATCTAGATCGAGATGATTTATCAAAGCTTTTCTTAATGTTAGATTGAATTTTACATATATTATCAAAAGTTGTCCTACGAGTTTCATCCAACTCCACAATCTGATCAATTCTATGTTGAACACCATCTTTATTAGTGGAAACATGCTGAATGAGTTGATAAGTTGGCAATTTCAGGGGCACAAGTAAAGTTACATCCAAGCCATAAACCAATTCAAAGGGGCTTTTACTAGTAGCTTTCTTTTTAGTGATCTTATCTGCCCATAAAGCATACTTGATTTTGCTATCCCAAGATCTTTTATTATCCCCTACTATCTTCTTGATAATGGTTATGAGATTTTTATTACTTGATTCAGCAAGTCCATTACCCTGAGGATAGTAATTTGATGAATGAGATAAAACAATGCCATACTTGAAACAAAAAGATGAAAATTCTGATGAACTAAAAGCCTTGGCATTATCAGTAGTGATCTTAGCAAGGACACCAAATCTAGTAATGATATTATTTTCAATGAAATCCATAATGACCTTTTCAGTGGAATTCTTAGCAGGGATGGATTTAACCCATTTAGTAAAATAATCAGTAGCAGTCAAAATACATGAGTAGCCATTGCTAGAATTTTCATGAAAATTCCCGATGAAGTTCAGACCCCAATGCTGAAAAGGTGCCTCCACAACAACAGGTTGTAAGGGCAGGGTAGCAAGCTTCTGTTTCCCAGTGAACAGTTGGCAGGCTTAGCAACTCCTAACAAACTTATGCACATTAGAAAAAATTGAAGGCCAATAATAACCAGCTCTTAGAATTTTGTGGGCAGTAGTTCTAGCAGCATAATGACCACCACAAAACCCCAAATGAAACTCATAAACTAACTTCTTGGACTCAATTTCATCAACACACCTAAGTATTATGCCCTTAGGATTTCTCCATCCAAGATCATCCTTCATGAGGCAATACTTAGTGGCGTTTAATCTAAGAGCCCTTCTCTTATGAGCGACTAAATGGTTAGGACATGTAATATTTAACAAGTAGTAAATAATGTCCTTATACCACTCTCACTCTCTAACCTTTGCAACTTAGGCGAAGATAGATCGTTAAGACAAATCAAACCCAGAGCTTTTTCATTACCTTCGGTCATCATTTGAGCCAAGCCTTGGCATTTGACTAATTTGGTGGGTCTAATCTCTAAATCATATTTTTGTATTTTAGTAACCCACCTAGCACGAGTCTCTAAAAAATCAGTTTGAGTCAATATATCTTTAACCGCAGAATGTGGGACAAAAGCAATGATTTTGGAATAACCCACGTAAGTCTTGAAATGCTTAAGAGATTTCACTAAGGCATAGTCTTGCTTTTGCATGGTATTGTACTTTAATTCAGAATTTTGAAGCACTCTACTCATGAAAGCAATAGGCTGCTCATGACCATCCTTATTTTTTTGCAATAAGACACCAGCAACGGTATCTTCAGAAGCGAAAGGGAAAATCATGAAATCCTTAGAGTAATAAGGACTAACTAAAACAGGGGCTTTTGCAATAGTGCCTTTGATTTCCTGAAAAGCCTTTTTGCCATCTTCTTGCCAAACAAATTTTACATCTTTTTTCAAAAGACTTTGAATAGGCTTAGCTACTTCTGCATAATTTGGAATAAATCTTCTAAGAAAATTTGTTTTTCGAAGAAAAGATTGAAGGGATTTAAGATTATGGGGAAGAGGAATCTTTTGGATTGCCTCAACTCTTTCAGGATCAATCTTGATTCCATCTTTAGAAATGATGTGACCAAGTGATTTCCCTTCAGTTACTCCAAAAACAGACTTAGCCGGACTTGAAGAAATCTCGTACTCTCTACATCTATCAAAAATTTGCCTAAGATGACTTATATGACTAATACCATCCTTAGAAAAAACTGTAAGATCATCTTGATAAATTTCGATAAACTTCCCAATTAAACCCTTGAAGGCATAATCCATAGCCCTTTGAAATGTAGCCCTAGCATTGGTTAACCCAAACGACATTCTAATATATTCGAAAGTACCCCATGGTGTGGTGAATGTAGTTTTGTGACAATCCTCTTTTTTAACCCATACTTGATTATATCCAGAAAAACCATCTAGCAATGACATCATTCCAGAACCAGTTACTCTTTGCAACATAGTCTCCATGTTCGGCAAAGGGTAATTATCTTTCTTACATGCTAGATTAAGGTTTCAAAAATCGACACAAAGTCTTATTGTACCATTCTTTTTCCTAACAATCACCAGGTTGGACACCATGTTGAATGCCTCGTCTGAGCAATAACCCCTGCTGCAAGCATCTTTGGAAGCTCCTTTTGAACCAAAGGGGCTAACTTAGGATTTATTTGCCTAAGATTTTGACAAAGGGTTTAGTATTTTCATCTTTTAAAGGGATAGTATGCTCCATGACATCTTCCCTATAACCTTTTAATTCATCATAAGAAAATGCTAAAACATCTCGATATTCACGAAGTAAATTGGTCAACCTTTTTCTTTCTTCAACGTTAGTACCCTTGCCAATTTTGATAATCTTTGGATCTCTAGAAGTACCAATGTTTACCTCGATGTATTCGCTTGGATCCATTTTATTTTCCTCTTTCATCTTTGTGGCATCATTCCGATCAAAGTGCTGCTCTAAAGCAACCACATTCCTAGGAGTAGGATTTATGATATCTTCATGATCATCAGATCCATCCTCCTTAGAATCTATCTGAAAATTTTCAAACTCATCCAAATTATCAAGAAAATGAATCACTTGTTTCTCATCATCAAAAACTTGCCAATGCTTTGAGTTATTTGGAACAGAAGGCCTAAATATAACTTCCATTTTTATCTTATCCTTAATCAACCCATCAGATAATTGCAAAGTAGAAGCAGCTACAGCGAGCTCATCTACCGAATTATTCTGCTCTCTTGGGATGGCCTCAAGGTCAAGGGCATCAAAGTACTCCATAGTATCCCATACAACATTTCGATAACTCTTTAACCTTTGATTGTTACATGTAAATTTATTTTTAATTTGCATGATAATTAAGTCAGAATCCCCCTTGATGTTAAGCAACTTAATTCTTAAAGCCTTTGCCAACTCAAGACTCAACAACAAAGCTTCATAGTCAGCAACATTGTTGGTTGCTTGAAATTCCAATCGATAGACAAACTTGAAAATATGACCAAGTGGTGATTTTAATACTATTCCTGCACCTTTACCATGCCTAGACGTTGCACCATCAAAATACATGTACCAAACTTTATCATTGAGATCCCTAATCTTTTTATCAACCTTATCATCGGGAAGAACTATGAAATTAGACAGGATAGCATAATTCCCAATTTCAGATTGTTCTGTAATTATCTCATTATGAGGTCTGTTAGGATCTTCAATATGGAATCTTCTCTCGGGTTCTCTATTAAGTCTCACAAAACCATCACCTCTAGGAGAAGGAATCATAGCATATGACCAATTCATTTGAATACTCCCTCCTAGATTAGAGTCCCATTTTCTTGATAAAAGCATACCCCAAGCATCAGGCACATCAACAACGACAATGTCCATAACGATCATAATGTCAGGGTAAATTGATAAATGAACCTGTAAATCCTTGGTCAAACCGTGAACTTCAATCTTCTTGGAATCCATGGCGCATATATTGTAGTAAGGCCTAGAAACTCTTAAATTAAGCTATTCCATGACCCTCTTAGTCACGAAACAAGCTGACGCACCAGAACCCAACGTACAATTATTCAATTTATATCCATTAACCATCAAAGTGATAAAGAAAGGCTGATGATCCTTATTATCTGAATCTAAACTTTGCAAATATATAGGAGCATCCTGATGATCAACTGCCGGAGCTTCCTGTTGAGAAACATTCCCTTGAGGAGCTTTGATAGCTTTTAGTAACTTAGCCCTTTGGGAAGGAATTTTCACAATCTCGGAGACAGTAACCTAGATTTTTGCATTATTAAACCAACTTCCCAAATCAACATCTAATCCAGAGTTTGAACCCGGGTTAAAAATTCGAGGGGGAATTTGATTCCCACTTTGATCTTTGTCCCTTCTTTGATAAATTAAACCCTTATCTTTAGCAATTTCCATGATTTGCTCCGGAGAAGGTTTTTCGCCATCTCTTTTACTCATAATATCATCTTCATTCTCGAAATTATTTATCCTAAAAGCTGATGTGGGATGCATAACATCACGATTGTTTTCTGTAACTTCCATCCAGTGTTTCATAGACAAAGGAAACTCTTTACCCACTACATTTATTTGATTACTGGCCCCAAACATTCTATTATCCAAAATCCTTCTAACTATGGGACAAGTAGCCTCCTCATGAAGAGCATCACAAGCTTGACAATAAGGCGGAGTATCATCGATCAAATTAGTATGTTCAAGCAGATTACGTGGTCTCTGCTCACTAGATTGACCTTTTTTCTGCCAATTGTTATTTCGATTAATTATTTCTAGGCTGGAAATTTTGCGTTTGAGCTCCTTCCATCTGGACCAACCTATTATGAAAAGTAGTTATTTCCTTAGCATGGTTAGAGGTTAATTTCGCTTGGTTAATCTCCACGCTTTCGATTTTTTGCAGTAATTTTTGAGCAAGATTGTTATTAGGTTCCTGAACCTCTTTTCCTTTAGGTTCTTTCAATTTCGTTGAAGCCCTATCAAAACCTGGGATTTCAGACTTCCTAGATGATGCTTTATCCTTTTCAAGCTCTACTGATAAATCTTGACAATCCCCATAATCAGAAAGTTTGGCACGTCTTAACTCATAAGAAGGTTCAGGGCTAAAGGCATCAATATAAAAGTCCCGAAGAAATTTATTAGTAGGTTTATAATCTTGAGGTAATTCCTTAATGATATCATTGAACCTCTTATTAAATTCTTTTGCGGTCTCATTTTCTCTCTTTTTAAGGATACTGATAGCTTTTACGAGATGTCTCCCTTCTCTCTTATCTCCATACTTTTCCTTAAAGGCATTAACAATTGATTGTAGAGAATCAAATAAATTTTGAGGCTTTTTCGTAAACCAATCTAAAGCATCCCCCTCCAAGGTAAGAACAAAAAGGGTCATTTTTACATCTTCATGATTAAAATCAGCAGCCCTTGCATACTTACTGAGCCATGAACTAAAAGATTTTAGATGAGAATTAGCGCTAATTGCATTATTGCCCTGAAAGATAGGCAACTTATCCATCTCATGCTTTGGAATATCATTGGGATAACCTTGAATGTTAGCAAAGTTACAAGGGGCGAATATGTCCATGATTTCGTGCTTGACCGGGCTAGTAAAAAGCAAATGGATATCAGAGAGGGCTTCTTGTCTGAGAATGACAAGAAGGGTATGAGAAGAGAGTTTGTGTAATCGTACTCTGAGAGCCCTTTTAGGATCAGGAGCAGGATTAACCAAACTACTTGGATGTCTTCTAGTATACACTATTGCAGAAGATAGATGAAGTGGAGTCGCCACCCGGACAAAAAGTCTAACACAGAATAACCAGAAAGAAAGGAGCCAAGGGCAAGGAACTTATCCTGGTGAGAGGCGAACAGGATGAGAGGAAAGAAATGAGATGAATGTCAAAGAAACCAAGGTCAAAAAAACTCTATCCTCGGTAGTGGCGCCAAAAAATGTTGTCGCATAGAATGTGTAGGCACCGCGACAACGCTCAGATTCAGGGCTGTCACCCTGATCCCCAATCTCTTCGTTTAAGCTCTCTCCCTACAACAAGCTAAGGGGGGTAGACCCTATAGAGAAACGGGATGAAGGAGAACCAACTGGGAATCAACCGGTTCGGGAGATACAGGGAGGCGAGCACAACTTCGTGTGAGGCCATATGGCTCAGAAAACTGCTTGTGAACCTATTTCGAAGAGAAATGGAGGCGACCAAGATCATGTGTGATAATCAGAGTTGCATCAAGCTCTTAGAGAATCCAGTGTTTCATGATCGGTCAAAGCATATTGATATCCGATGTCACTTTGTCAGAGACTGTGCCTAATGAGGAGCTGTACAGTTGAGCTACACTCCTACAGGAGAATAGGTGGCAGATATCCTCACCAATGCCCTTGGAAGAACAAAGTTTGATTATTTTAGGGAAAAGATGGGGATGATAAAGAATCCATTTCAGTAGCAGAAATGGGGGTGATGTTGCAATGCGATAGTAGTCAGCAGTAGCACAGTGCAACGTGGCAGAGGGAGTTGCGGTGCAAATGTAGTGTTGGAAGAAAGGACTAGCAACAGCATGGATGTAGAGGGAGCTGCCGTACAGATGCAATAGTGGTAGTGGTAGGACCATGGGCCACAATACAGGATGCAGCAATGCAGAGGATGTTGGGCAGGGAGGCCTAGCATTAGCACAAGGACCGATGCTGGATAATCATGGTGATACTCAGTGAGGAGTATTACTAAAGCACAGTCCTTGCTAAGAGGGAGTGTTGATTTGGGGTAGCATTGGATGTGCTCTAGCCATGAAAATTGATGGAGAGGCTAAAGAACATGAGATCTCAAAGACCCAGAAATGGTTTGGGCAGATTCTAAGTGGTTTGGGAGATATTAAAATAATTAATATTTTTAATGGAGTTCCTAAGTCTAAACTTAGGTAAAATAAAGTATTAAGGGGTATTAATATAAAATTGGGTTAAAAGGGTCCAAAAGTCATGGATCAAGCCAAATCTAATCTTAGCCGTTGATTAGAGATTTAATCTCGGCCGTTAATGGACCAACGAGAAAAGTATAAGAAGAGGCTTGAGGGTCAGTTGGAGGACACATCGAGGGAGACCAGTGAGTTCGATTTCTGGAGCAGAGTTAGCTAAGAAATTCGAATTAGTGGTTTGGAGAGTAGTAGGAGGTAGCGAGTACGGAACAGAGAGTGGGGAGCAGCAGCAGAAGACCAACGCAGAGGTTGGAGAGGCAGACATAGAACCTCTTAGGCAGATGCAGAGGCAGCAACAGATTGCGCAGTCACTGGAGGGCTTGCGTGGGTGATGCAGAGAGGCCTAGTACCGACGCAAAGAGGCAGGGGCTGAAGCAGAGTGTCTGGGATCTACACAGACATCAGCCAGGTTGACGCTAAGACTAGGAGAAGCGATGGAGAATTTTTCTCTCTGTTGGGTAAGCCAGTTTGACACCCTATTGTACTGAAGAATTGTTGAATAATAAAATCCTCCCTTGCTGCACCGATTTTCCCACATTGGGTTTTTCCGGGGATTGTTGTCCAAAATATCTGTGTCGATGTGTTGATTCTTGTGCATGTGTTTGTTTTTGTATTATGGTGTGATATCTGCAGCAGAATTTTTTTTAATGTTTATTGAAGGAATTTCATAAATAACTTATTGGAAAATAAGTAGGTAAAGTAAATCAGTTGTTGCAGTGATAGATTTTTCACAATCTGGTGTCCTCTTGTCTTGGCTTGTCTTCTGCATTTGTTTTTATGTTCTATCTGAATTTACTGCCAATGTGATTAATGGCTAATGTGATTGCTACTCGAAATTATTGGATATTGTCTTTGGGCTGCTTAAGGAACATTGAAATAAATTTTTGATAAGCATAGAACATACCATTGTTATCTAAAATTAACACTAGTTCTCCCCTTCCCCTTGCCCACACCTTGGGTCAGGCCTGGAATGATGCTCCAACGGTTGATGCAACTAAAAAGAAAAGAATAAGCATAATTGGCCACATTCAACAAGAAAATATGCCACAAAATGAAAGAGATGGCCGGGACAAACACATTTAGCATGTGGGCAAAAGCCAATACATGAGCTCCATCATCATGGCCATTACCTTGGTTCCTACAGGTTCTATGAGCCTTCTTCATCATATAGGAACCCATGATCATCCCAACCCCTAGTGGGCAATGAACCACACTACCTTAAAAGGGGGTATCCACTGCTATATCTCACATATCATGCTCTTACCCGTTGAACCCTGAGCAGTTAATCAAAGAAAAATCACAAAAGGGCAAAAGGCATATAAATAAGGGTGGAAAGGTCAAGGTCGAGGCGCCTCATGTACCACGATATCTCCCTCCTATACATTATATACCCAAGTGTGGGCTTCCCTTTTATTAGCTACCCTTGTACCCTAGCATGTGGCCCAGGGCTGCCCCTTTTGATCCCCTACTTCATTCACCTCTCTATCACATATCACCACCTCTTAAAGGATGTACCTTGAACATATTATCCCCTTTAGAAGTTCAAACCCCCTAATAGGATACTTGGTTAACCCCATTTAGAGTTTGGAGACATTAGCACATGGCAAAGGCCATTATGGAAGGCCAGACCATTATGAAGTTCCCACATGTGGTCCATGGTTTGTAAGCTCTTTTACTCGATTTCTCTAATGACTTGTTGTACTGGAAGGGTAGGGGATGCATTGGATCTTATGCAAGATTGCATATGGTCTCCATCTTGGGTTTGGTCTCCCTATACGGGGTCCTAACCCTCTAGAGTGCTACATTGGCACATGTAGGGTGTGTGTTGAGAGCCATGGGCTTCCACAACAGTAGAAAACACTCCATGGATCCCCGAGGATGTTCAGAAATTGCTTGAGGTTCACCTATTGGACGAGGATGATGCACCTGGTTCACCTTTGCCCAACCAACCCCATAGATGTACCATGCACTTGGTAGCTGACCCAAGATTTGTAGGATGATGTGGCATCACCTGCACCATTATCAAAGCCCTCACAGCTGATCTACAGACATCTTCGACTCATTTGGAAACCCATGAGGTTATTATTGTGCCCCCTATACCCACTGGGAGCACCACGAGTTTATTGTTTGGAGAATAAGGGGCCAACCCCTTGTCCATTACTTTTGAGGGTCCTATTCTTCATTATGGCACCTATGGACCTCATTAAGGCTCCTGGAGGGCCTTATGACATGTGCTATTTATCATTTGACCTCTTAAAAGGCTTATTATTTCATTTGTGAGCTAGTTTGGTGGGCTTGTCACCAAAAGTTAGGTTATTAGCACATTATTTTATTTTTGGGGCTTATGTAGGCCTAAGAGACTAATTCAAACTCCTCATTAGTGTATAAATACAAGTGAAATTAGTTCATTCTTTGATTATCACTTTGGATTGGATCTGTCTTCTCTTTAGAGAATTTCACACTTTTTCATGGAGGATGAATTGGAGCATGGATGAATTTTGATGTTTGGATTTGGTTCATCTTATCTCGGAGCTTCTCTATTGTCAAATTGTTGATGGTTGGATATGTTCTATTACATGTAAGTACATGCTCTTAGTATTATTCTTATTTTACTTTGTCATTTTCATTGGATTGGGAATTTCTCTATTTTTAGGGCTAATTGCTGCATGCATTTATGCTTAAATTGTGGAATTTTGTCTCTATATAGCATCTCTCAATGTATGAGCCATGCAATTTTGAATGAAATTTCCTAGGGATGATTCTATCACTAAATGCATCTTGATAAGCCATCACCTTTTGCAAGTCGAAGTATAAAGGTGTAAGGTTGCTTCTCCTTGCCCCAGAAGACAAGCGAAGTAGTCTTAAGGCCTCCTTGACCAAGAAACAAGGTCCTCATTCATATTTATCCTAGACTCCATTCTCCCAAGACTAAGGCACTAATCTACCAAGAGGTGGTCACTCAAAAATCAATTCCTTTTCACCTTCTTCTAGGTCTAGCCAAGTTGGGTCACCTAGGGAATCACTTTCTTGACGAAGTAGCCCACCAAAATGTTCGATCTCCTAGCCTCTCCTGTGCTAGTGTGTCCTTAAGGCGTCCTCCAATTTTGAAGCCATTCTGATGGTGGTATTTTGAGATAACCCAAGCCCTAGTTCCGAAATCAATCTTTGCCCTAGTATTCCCAAGGCTAGTGCCTCATAGGATCAATTTGACACCTTTAAGTGAAAATTTTTGCTTTGATCCTTCCTCGTTCCATGTCTGGATTAATAACATCATTGGTTGCTAAAGTCTTTCCCATTAACCTAGGCTGGGTCCACTTGGTCCCTTGTGGTCCTGCACTTTTGAAAAGTCAAATCTTCAAGAACCATTTGGGAAGTCAAGTCCAATAAGGATTTTAGGATGGGGAAACTCCTTCATAAGGTACATTCCTCTAACCTAACCCTCGAACCCTTACCTCCTCATCCTAGAAATCTTTGTACCTTGCTTAACAAGCAAGGTAGCTCTATTCTTAAAACCCTTCTAGGAAAGGATTATTAGGGTCACTTCACATCCATTGGTTGATTCATCTTTCACAAGTGACCTTCTATATAACGGGTGTCCTCCCATTTGTGAAAGGTCGTAAAGAGTAGGGAGTCTTAGCTGAGGTGACAGTGGGCTAAGCCTCCATCATTGCCCTTTGATCTAGCAATTGTCCCTGTAGGAGTCCCTTTCATGCCCTCTGCTAGTTTGAGCGGTAACATGCCAAAACCTCTCCAACTTGAGAGGAAGACCCAAATGAATTCTTCTTCTTATAGAGACTTGAATTAACGAATACCAAGACCATGACCCAGATCGTTGACCTAGATTCCTCCAAGACCAAGTCACCTTTATACTTGAGCTTGTTTCCAGATTTGAAATTCGATCATAGAAACACTCTTATTGCAACCTCGTACTTCTTTACTGCTGTTCGGTTCACCTGCACTTTATGCAACTTTTAGGCCTTCCCTTCGAAAACCCTGGGTTACATGAGGGAGGAGATCATGAAGAGATTTGTCACCCTATGTGTTCGCTATGCCTTCCTTGCCTTCTTAGTGAACTCAGCCCTCCAAGTAGACCTTGTTAATATCAATCTTAAAAACTTTGGTGTGACTGTAATTCATCCTATCTGCAACAGATCGAAACCCTAGATCCCTTTGCACGTGTGACAAAAAATAGCCCTAAAACATATCCAAAATAGCTCGACTTTTAGTCTCTTCATCTTCGCTTGGATGGAGGCTCTTCTTGTGTGTTTCTCGCACTTTTTCTTGCTTCAGACCTTGACCGAATTTTTTGTGCTCAAATGAAGGCTGAGTTGCCTATTTTTAGTGGTTTTCCTATGTACATAAGCCGATTTGCTGAGATCTAGGCTGACATATCCTTTGGTGTAGGTTCATCACTTCATCTTGAGGTCGACTTGTTGGAAGTTCTTGAGCTTGGTCTTGGGGGATCTTTTTACTCTTTTCAATGACTTACATACACATGTAACATGCCCAAGAAGGGTCCTTCATACATGACATTGACTCAATTTGACTTTATGACCAATCCTAAGAGCTCACAATGGGTGCCTTACCTAAAAATAAAATTCCTTGATCATGAAATCCATGATTCAAGCATTACAAAAATAATTTTATTTTCGTCTTTACATCAATTACATAAAATCACAATTACACATGTCATTATGAAGGTCGAACCTAGTTACATTTTTCAGCAGATGTAGTGTACAACCGTCATCTGCATGTGTTTTCTCTAAGGAACTCTTTGTACTCATCAATGCAAATGTTATCAGAATTGGACTGGACTAGTCAGAACCGACTGGTTTGACTATTTGGAGGGAAAAACTGGTGAAATCTTTCATTTTCATCCTTTTACATAAATTTTCAAAATTTGAATTAATTGATTGAAGATGTTTGAGATTAGTTCCGAACTCATCGGATTTCATATGGAGAAAGCAAAATTTTAGATCTCACTCAAAATCCAACAGACTTAACAGTGTTTAAGTATTTCAGGACGGGGGGGATTGCTTGTTTCCATTGGATTTTTTCATGTACTAGGGTATGGAACTAACATTTAATCAAAGAGCACCAACCCCTCTATGTACCTTGATTTTAGTGGCATTGATTACTGAAATCCTATATCATGATCCCACTAAAAATATACCCATTGCTCGAACAAAATCTTGAATTGACATGCTAAGCTTTTTCTATCTTAGTTTAATTCTTAGAGGGTGATATTGATGACGAAGATTCGAATATAGGCAAAGATTTTGATGATATGTAGGTATTTGTTGTAGCATGATTTTTTTTTGGATTCTAGAGGCCATCTAGGACCTGTTTGTTGATGTATTTCCAATTCAGAGATGGATTGCACTCGATGCTATTTTGGTTGTGTGCACCCTTACATGCTATATAAATGAGAACTTTTTCTTATTTGCATATAACTATTTTGAATTTATATGGATGCACGTGAATATATATGTTTTTTCATTAAAATTTGAATATTTTATGTGTTTTTGGTTGACTAGTTTTTTGGTCGGTATTTTTTATCGGTTTTGACCAGTTCTCACTTTAGGGGGTCTACCATTTCGATGACTTGTTTGGTTTTAATAACATTGATGCAAATTTTATCAGTCCTCCAAGTAGACCTTGTTAATATCAATCTTAAAAACTTTGGTGTGACTGTAATTCATCTTAACTGCAACAGATCGAAACCCTAGATCCTTTCGCACGTGTGACAAAAAATAGCCCTAAAACAGATCCAAAATAGCTCGGATTTTAGTCTCTTCTTCTTTGCTTGGATGGAGGCTCTTCTTGTGTGTTTCTCGCACTTTTTCTTGCTTCAGACCTTGACTGAATTTCTTGTGCTCAAATGAAGGTCGAGTTGCCTATTTTTAGTGGTTTGCCTATGTACATACGCTGACTTGATTGAGATCTAGGCCGACATGTCCTTTGGTGTAGGTTCATCACTTCATCTTGAGGCCGACTTGTTGGAAGTTCTTGAGCTTGGTCTTGGGGGGTCTTTTTACTCTTTTCAATGACTTACATACACATGTAACATGCCCATGAAGGGTCCTTCATACATGACATTGACTCATTTGACTTTATGACCAATCCTAAGAGCTCACAATGGGAGCCTTACTTAAAAATAAAATTCCTTGATCATGAAACCCATGATTCAAGCATTACAAAAATAATTTTATTTTTCATTTTTACATCAATTACATAAAATCACAATTATACATGTCATTATGAAGACCGAACCTAGTTACATTTTTCAACAGATGTAGTGTACAACCGTCATCTACATGTGTTTTCTCTAAGGAGCTCTTTGTACTCATCAATGCAAATGTTATCAAAATTGGACTGGACTGGTCAGAACCGATTGGTTTGACTAATTGGAGGGAAAAACTAGTTCAGACTGGTGAAATCTTTCATTTTCATCCTTTTACTTAAATTCTAACATTTCCATTAATTGACTGAAGATGTTTGAGATTGGTTTCGAACTCATCGGATTTCATACAGAGAAAGCAAAAGTTTTTAGATCTCACTCAAAATCCAACAGACTTAACATTGTTTAAGTATTTCAGGACTGGGGGGATTGCTTGTTTCCATTGGATTTTTTCATATACTAGGGTATGGAACTAACATTTAATCAAAGAGCACCAACCCCTCTATGTACCTTGATTTTAGTGGCATTGATTATTGAAATCCTATATCATGATCCCACTAAAAATGTACCCATTGCTCAAACAAAATCTTGAATTGACATGCTAAGCTTTTTCTATCCTATTTTAATTCTTAAAGGGTGATATTGATGACGAAGATCTGAATATAGGCAAAGATTTTGATGATATGTAGGTCTTTGTTGTAGCATGATTTTTTTTTGGATTCTAAAGGCCAAATAGGGCACATAGGGCCTGTTTGTTGATGTATTTTCAATTTAGAGATGGATTGCAATCGATGCTATTTTGGTTGTGTGCAACCTTATGTGTTATATAAATGAGAACTTTTTCTTATTTGCGTATAACTGTTTTGGATTTATATGGATGCACGTGAATATATATGTTTTTTCTTTAAACTTTGAATATTTTATGTGTTTTTGGTTGACTAGTTTTTTGGTCCGTATTTTTTATCGGTTTTGACTAGTTCTCACTCTAGGGGGTCTACCATTTTGATGACTTGTTTGGTTTTGATAACATTGATGCAAATTTTGTTTGGGAGAGGTTGTATCCTTGTTTGATGCCAATAGTGCTATTGATAAAGTAAAAAAAACTATGCGCTCTAATATGGACAAAGTTCATACTCTACAATAATCTTCAAGACACTTGGTACACGAAGACATCTAGGAGGATAAAAATATATATTAAATATTATATAAAAGAATTGATATGAGATGTGATTGTTACATATGAAGGCCCGCTTATATACCTAGGCAGGTGCGCTTTCATGAACGGTCATGTCCTTAGGGACATGCCTCTTCATTAACTAATTACTATTTAATTAACTATTCTTTATTATTCTTTATATGTTTATATTTATATTATTTTTATATGAATTATATTCATAACATTGCCTTCCTCTCCAAAAAGATTTGTCCTCAAATCTTATTGATGACAGGGTGTGTCCTCTTGTTTCTCTATCTTGTAATCTATTCGCAACTTTTGAAAATCTTCAAGTTGTGATCTTCATTGATACAAGATGATAAGATCGTTGGAGTGATAAATATAATTGTTGTACTGAGAAGGGATTTGACCATCCTAAATTAATCTTCTATGGAATCTTGTGGTTATTGGATACTTCGTGTGAATTGCTATTACAAGACTGAATTTCACTGACATTAGTAGTCTTCAGAGCATAAGTTCATTGTTTTTGTTATGAGTGATACATTTATGCAGACTGATTGAGTTGTCTGCTCTTGTGATTTAGATGTCGATAACGAGTCCTGTGGTTTGATTTTCCCTTATCATGCGTGTGACAACTTTCTGATTTACTTTAGGTACTATTGTTGTTGAGTTGGTTACAAAATCTTCATTTGGATTTTTCATCGTTTGAACTGTAACATCTAAATATGTTTTCCCTTCAACTGGTTTTTCATCTTCTTGAGTTCTAACATTGACCTGACAGATATTCGTTCCTTTTTCTTCAACTTGGACAGTTACGTCTGAAGACTTCGATATGTTTTTCGTGATGAGTTCTTCTAATTTCTTTTAAAGATTTCTTGTCATTTTTAAGTTTCTTAATTTGTGTCAATAATTTCTCGCTATGGCCCTTGAGGTGAGTAACTTCTTCTTTTTTGTTTGCGATAATCTTTTCAACTTCTTTATGAATATTTTGCATTGCCTTTTGGTTTTCTTGAAGAACTACTTTTGAGATATCTTTTATGTCTTTTGGTGTTACAAAATTTGGTTTCAATGTAACATCCTGTAGTATTATTTTTTTCTTTTTGTAGGAAAATGTCAAAAACTTCTTTTTCGTATTTAGAATGAAGGAGCCTAGGGTTTCCATCTAGGGTGAATCCATAATAACATCACTTTGATCCTTCCATAGGGATCGAATAGAGAATTATGATATAAAAGTATAATCCCCAATGTTTAATTGTAAATTGGTTATGCCATATTGTTTTTTATCCCAATGATCTACTTTTTTTATTATATTTACCTCCGGATTCACCAATTGGTTTGTGAGTTTAGTGTTTATATAATTTTTATTTTCAGCAAGAGAGATAGAAATAATAACATGTTTTCCTGCCAGAGTCCGCTTAATTCTAAATAGTACTAGAGCAACGCTGAGTGAAGTTTCTAAAAATCTTCCTTCATTTCTGACTTAGACTCCATTTTGTTTCAACAATTATGTGACATTATAACTCTATAAAGAATAATAAAAAATATTTAATTAAATAGTAATTAGTTAATGAAGAGGCATGTCCCTAAGGACATGACTGTTCATGAAAGGGCCCCTACCTAGGTATATAAATGGTCCCTCATTTGTAACAATCTCATCTCATATCAATTCTTTTATATGATATTCAATATATATTTCTATCCTCAATGAATGTCTTCGTGTACCAATTATTTTAAAGATTATTGCAGAGTACTAATTTTGTTCGTAACATTGGTATCAACACTGTTCGATCCTCTGGTTGCTCAACCGTTGCACAAAGCCAGTCTGATATGATCATTAGCCATCAATCTTCGTCAAGTTCTTTGCTATTGCAATCGGGCTTTTAGCCACAAAAAGATTGTTTGGAGATTTTCGATCTTGCCGTAAGGCCTTCGGCCATAAATGAAAAAAGAAGAAGAAGAAAAAGAAATGAAAACAAATATCTTATATATAGGAAATTAAAAAAAAAGGTCAAAGAAAAAAAAGCATATATATAAGGTAGAGAAAAAAGAGAGTTAAAAAAAATGAAAAATAAGTAAAAAATAGAAAATCAAATTATTTAAAAAAACAAAAAAATAAAAATCAAATTGACCTACGGTCGTCTTTGTAGCTGCCGTTACCGCCTGATAGGTGGCTGACGTGCCGCCATAACCATCACCTCGGCCCAGCCTTGGTCACTTCCCCTGTGTCCACCAACACCTTTTGTGTCCGCCAAAGGTAAAGTACCATTGCAACCACTGCACTTCACTGACTAGCCACCATTTGAATTTGAAGTCTCCTGTTGCCACTCCGGAGTTCCGTACATAATCAGTTGCCATCCCTTTGTCCGTTGACCACCAATTTAGCTACTTTGAGTATTGAGGCATAGGGACGAGTTTTTTTGCACAGACTAATAATCCAAACATAGTAAGATTACCACTCCGGCAAATAATTATCATTGAGAATCTCAGGGACTGCAAGAAAATCAACCACTTGTAAGAAATTATTGTTCTTGCGTAGTCATAAACCGTGGAAATCCTAGGGAATATCCACTTTCAAGAAAACGTTGTGAAGAATCACATCTCATATCAATTCTTTATACACTGTTCAATATATATATTTATTATTCTCAATGGATATCTTCGTGTACCAAGTGTTCTAAAGATTATTACAGAGTACGAACTTTGTTCGTAACACGCTCTCTGAAATTGTCCCATCATAGACTCACAAAGCCTCATGATAGTGACAATGGACTTAGAGATGCCAATGTTACATAATTGCTGAAACAATAGGTGTTTGGGTGTTGAAGTCAACAAAAAAAGACTTTAGGAGTCCATTGTCAAGGCTCCTCAATGATAGCTTTCAGGGTAAGACTGTGAGGATGGTAGTATTTTCTATGCAACATCTTTAACATTCTTAATATTGTTAGTTTTTACATTTTCAACAAATATATGTATGGTTTTTTTTGACATTAGTTGTATTTGATCATGAGTTTAGGAAGCTTATTCTATGCTTTTTGTGTAGGTGCTTGCAAAGTCCTTGCTTCGGTATGCAGAAATTAATTCATCTATTGCAGAGGTGATTACTTGCTTAAAAGTTTGAGATATTATTTTGTATTTAAACATGGAAGTTTTCTCTAAAAAAAATTGACATCGTCAAACATCCAATATAGAAGGAAAATAATGTGACAAAGCTAATTTTATGCTCAAGTTTTGTCTATTTTTATTCAAGAAGTAGTTTACTTAACTAATCTTAAGTTTTGAAGAAATGAAATACAATGATGTTCCCCTAAACTGATAGCTGATGATGGGCTCTTGTTGGGGTGCATCATTCCCTTGAACTTTAATACACTTGTTCCTAGTGTATTTGGTAACAACCAAGGAGAAAATTTGGATTGCTGGATATTGGTCATGGTCAAAACTGCTGTGCTGTTTCAAAACTGCCAAAACTGTATCATCCTTGAATGTTGTAAAACTTCAAAGATATAACAGAGAATCCACCATAGAACTTCCAAGATAAGCCTTTAAACACCAAATGATACCAAGACGCTCACCATGACAGCCTAAGTATTAATTTTCTAACCCTAGCACCTGATTAATGACTTCTTTGTAGATAAAATCTACTTAATTAAAAAAAGCTAGAATTTTAACAATTATAATCAACGGAAGCAAATTAAAATACCAATTCCATAATCATAGGCACACAAGGTTTTCTGCCTTCAAATGAGTTCGTCATTCATTAAAATTCAGAACTTACAAAGGCCCCCTTCCTGGGATAATGAGCCACTAAGGAAAATACATACAATAAGAACTTTGAATTGACCCAGCTGATCAAGACCTCTGCAGATCTTGTTGGCTCATCTGGATCTCCCTTGCTTCACCTTGCACTCTTCCCCGAAGCCTGCTCACTTGAATGGAAGTCCTTCTCCACTCAATCATTAAGATGTCACTCTCCCTGTGTCTTGTGTTCAAGATGCCTTTTGTGTCTTCACGCTTAACGTAGCCTTCGTTTTAGAAGTTTGAGTTATTGACTAAATCCACACCCGTAATCTCCATAGTGATTAATGGTTAAGATTAGATCCTAACATCACTAGATATCAACGATTGAGATTCATCTAATTCACTAATTCAAATTGTTAAAATTCTATGCAAGTGTGCAGTAGACAAGATAAGAAACAACAAAATTTGATCTAGATATCATAACACTCTGAAGTTGATGCCTCAAGGTTAGCTTCATGCCAGTGTTGCTACTCTCATACAATCCCACCAAAGCATCATGCACTTTTTTGGCAGAGTTCAAACCAACAACATAAGGAATCAAGTGATCCTTTATGGAATCTATCAGGATTCTTTTAGCCTTGGCTTCATTTTTCTTATGCTTGGCTTTTTCCTCAGCTCCCTTTGGCTTTGAAATAACTTTCTCCACATGATCCTGAATTTCATTTTCTTCAAAAACAAGGAGTATCCTAGTCTTCCAAGTTTTGAAATAGGTGGCACCTTCCAACCTGACTTCTAGTCTGAGACTTGGCACCATTTTTGACAAAAGATTCAAATTCAATCAAGCTGCTGAATATTGTCTCTTAGGCTGACTTCAATGGCCGCTCTTTCAACAAAGCTCTGATATCATGTTAAAATTCTATGCAAGCGTGTAGTAGATGCAATTTTCTGCCAGATAATTACTTCGTAATGATTTTTCAAGCTGTATTTTATGCCACTGCTATCATCGAATAATTACACTTTAGAAAATCTCAACAGGAAATGCAGCAGAAACAGTAAGGATCATAGAAAGACAAACATGAACAATAGAGACAAAGACAAACATGCACAATAGAGACAATAATTTTACTCTGGAAAACCCAACCATGGGAGAAAACCCAACTACTTTTCTTTAGTATAAATTATTCTTCAGCAAGGTTTACAAATCACCAATTTGTCTAGAAATCTGTGCCAATTTATAAAGTCCAAATACTAGTCAAACCTGGTCAAAATAGCAACAACTCTCAATGCTGGTCAAACTAGCCAAAATAAACAGAACTGCTCTTGGTTGGAGGTCAAATGAGATATCAATTCATTGCATTGAGAGGTGCTCCATAACCCAGAATATGGGAGATGTGTAGGTGTAATATATGTATGCATGTATGTATGTTAACTTTTGAATAAATGTTGGCTCCAGCCTTCAATTAAATGTCGACTTCAAAAAGAAAAACTAAATGTATAGATAATAAATATACACAGTACAATCTCTCAATCACTCACTTAATTTGTCTATGGATATAAATAAGTGGGAGAAGGAGTAGGTGAAAAGCTATTTAGAACGAACTTTTGTCGAAGAGGTAAGGTATCCATTTTATTTTTCTGATTGAACTTGCATTTTTGCGTACAAAATAAATGTTCCTACCTCAATCGTCTAAGGAGTCGAATAAAATCGCTTCCACAATTTAGAGATTCATTTAATATAGAGATTGTAATAGTAATTTTGTTTCAATCGAAAATAATCCTTTTGAAACCCGATTCAGCATAGACCATTTAAATCCTTGTGAAACCGGTTTGGTATGTGATGTTTTAATTATTTTAAACCCGGTTAATAATGTTCAAACCAAGGTTACTTGGGAGCAGGAGCAACATTTTCAAAAGCTCTAGGGTCGGGAGCGATTCCGGGAGCGTTTTTTTATATAATATATATATTTTTATATTTTGATGCATATATGTCAACAAAAGCATGTAGAATGATGAATTAGATATAAAAAACATAGGTTGAACCATATAACAACAATCATCTAGAAGTTATAATCTTTATCAACCACATCCACAAGTTAGTAACATAGTAACATACAACATATTGAGTCCCAAGATTCATCAATCTTAAAGTTTCAAGCTTTCAAAATTCAATATATAACATTTATCATCATTGATCACCAAAGTTGTACTTGTAAGCTAAGTGTAACCATTACAACAAATAATATCTAACATGAAAGGAAATGTTATAAAATGAAATGAAATGAAACAACTTTCAACTTTCACGAAACATCATATTCATAATTCATTACTAATGAGTTATAATTGCCAACTTCAAACTTCAAACTTAAGTTGTCATATATTGTTTACAAAAATTATCATAATAAATATGAAAGAGTCAATAGTTATAAAAACTACTAGAAACTTGAAATGAAAAGTAAATCTATTATCTATTGCTAATGTTTAGGCCTCTTTCCGCCATGAGAAATGTCTAATTTTTTAGTCTTGTTGGAAAATCGGGATCTTTGTCATTAATATCACCCTCTAAGCATTAATATGCAGAGGTATCTTTGTCATTATCTTTGGATCTGTATAGGGATCTTTGTCATTAATATCACCCTCTAAGCATTAACATAAGATAGAAAAAGCATAGCATGTCAAATCAAGATTTTGTTTGAGTGACGCGTGCATTTTTAGGAGGGTCATGATAGAGGAGTTCAACAACCAATGTCACTAACATCAAGGTACATAGAGGGATTGGTGCTCTCGATTAAATACGAGTTCCATACCCTAATACATGACAAAATCCAATGGAAACATTACAATCCCCCCAATCCTGAAATCCTGAAAAACTGATAAGTCTTTTGGATTTTGAATGAAATCTAAAATTCTACTTTCTCCATATGAAATCCAATGAGGTCGGAACCACTCTCAAACATCCTGAGTCATTTCATGGTAATGTTAAAAATTTAAGTAAAAGGGTGATTTTCATCGTTTAACTTTAAGAATTTAACATTACCATGAATCACATATCAATACTAGGGCCATAGGCTTGATCATTATGCTGCCCCACTGAAAACTTATTTGTTTCTTTGAAAAAAGATGCATTTGGAATATTACTGCAATATTTTTTTTGCAAAAAATACTAAACGCTCCCGAAAAACTAGGGAGCATTTTTTTTTGCTGGGAGTGTGCTCTCGACTAGCTCCCACTCAGAGCGTGAATTGGGAGCGGGGGCGTGAGAGCGATTTCAGGAGCGCGCCCCCGGCTAGCTCCTGAGTCCCTCTCGCTTGGAGCGCGAATTGAGAGCAGGGGCGTGGGCGGGGGTGGGGGGGCACTCTCCCGCAACCCTGGTTCAAATTATGCCCCCAAAAAAAATCCACCAAACCACTGAATAAACTCTAAACTATCAACTCTTACTAGGAATACAATGCATTGAATCCGTGAAACACCAAGTATGGAAGTATGCAATGAATGAGGAGTATGAATCAATCAAGAAGAATGATGTTTGGGATGTGGTTCCTAGAATAAAGGACAATTTTGTGGTCACCTCGAAATGGCTTTACAAAATCAAACATAGAGCTGATGGGAGTGCTAAAAAATACAAGGCCAAGTTTGTTGCTCGAGGCATCTCTCAAAAGGAAGAAGTAGACTATGATGAGATATTTGCACCGGTTGCCCAATATACCACTATCCGATCCATTATTGCACTTACTGCCTCTCAAGGATGGAGCCTATACGAAATGGATGTTAAGATTGCTTTCTTGCATGGCTCACTTAAGGAGGAAGTCTACTTAGAACAACCTGAGGGGTTCGAAGTTCAAGATCAAAGGACACATGTATGCAGGTTGAAGAAAGCCCTCTATGGGTTGAAGCAAGTCCCTAGGGGTTGGTATGGGAGGATTAATAACTATCTTGTGATGCTGGGATTTACAACCAGTGAAGCTGACACTAACCTATATTTCATGGTTGAAAAGTATAGGCCTCTCATTCTGGTCCTTTATGTGGATGATTTGTTTCTGACAGGTGCAAACCCTCTCATTTATCAATGCTAGAGGAAGTTAGCTTCCGAGTTCGAGAAGAAGGACCTAGGTTTGATGCACTACTTCCTAGGCTTGGAGGTCTGGCAAAAGCCAGGTGAGATTTTCCTTTCCCAAGGAAAATATATTGTAAAGCTGCTCGAGAGATGTGGGATGGTGGATTGTAAATCTGTGTCTACTCCGATGGAACTCAACTTCAAGAAGCTATGTGGAAGTGTTGCTAGGCCCGAATTGTCAAATCCTTTCGAATATAGACAACTTGTGGGGGCCCTGATGTTCTTGGTAAACTCTCGTCCGGACATATGCTTCGCTGTAAATATGTTGAGTCAATTTATGGTCGAGACTCATCACATACATTGGATTGCTACTAAGAATCTCTTGAAATATCTCCGTGGCAGAATCAACTATGGGTTGAGATACACTGCCAGGAATTTGAGGGTACATGGATATACTGATGCTAACTAGGTTGGCAGTGTGGTGGATCGTAAGAGCACGTCTGGATGTTGTTTCTCATTAGGGTCTGCTTCAATATCTTGGATGAGCAAGAAGCAAAAATCGGTTGCTTTAAGCATTGCCGAGGCTGAATACATTGCAGCTAGTATGGCCTATTGTGAAGCTATTTGGTTGAGGAAGCTCTTTAGTGAGCTATTTGAGCATGTGTTGGATACCACCGTGATCTTCTGTGACAACCAAAGTGGGATTCACCTTTTAGAGAATCCTGTGTTCCACGATCATTTCAAGCACATTGATATCAGGTACCACTATATCTGGGATATGGTATAGCGGGGGGAATAAGGCTCCAACACATCAAGAGTGATGAGTAGGTTGTAGACATCCTCAAGAAGCCCTTAGGAAAGGTCAAATTATTAGCCTTCTGAGAGAGACTTGGAGTTGTGGAAAGGCCCTCTTATGAGGGTCCCACTTGAGTTAGACATTAAGCTCAAGGAGCTGCTCGGGGCTTGGGGTACTTTTTGGAGCTATGAGTGACCTTAGGGTGAGTGGTTCACCTTTCCCTATTGGTGCACTATGTATAAGGTGAGTGGTTCACCTTCCCCTACGATACCTCATGATGGTAGACATGTGTGTAGGGTGAGTGGTTCACCTTCCCCTACGATACCTCATGATGGTAGACATGTGTGTAGGGTGAGTGGTTCACCTTCCCCTACGATTGACATATGCATAGGATGAGTGGTTCACCTTCTCCTATGACATATGAACATGATGAGTGGTTCACCTTCTATTGCTGATGCCCCAGCATACATCCTACCAATGTAGTTCGGGACTCATGGTAAGTACCTTTGATCTAGCCAATGAGTTGGGAAAAGTGGATAGGGACCATAGCACTACCGATGGACGCATCGTGTACAGCCGTACTCCCTATGTCTAGGATGCATGGTGTTCAATGACTTGATTTGGGATCAATTGAGGTTCTACCTCTGGACTGACTTTTGTCAGTGGAGAGTGGTAAGGTCTTGTGACTCACTCTCAATCTATTCTTCTTCATTATTACATCATGGTGCAACAGAGCAGAGATGAGATGATAGAGATGATACACGATGACAGGATGGCATGCTGATCGATGACGACAAATGGATTGGTAGGTGGAATTCTCCCTAGCTGAGAAGGAGTGTTAAAATTGGCAACTAAGGTCAAATTCCACCTTGGGACAACTCATTTGATGGAGATGATGATTGCATTAAATTCCTCTTTTCGAGCAGACCAAAATTGATATAAAGATCATCTCATTTGGACAAGCCGAAGTGTGATTTTGAATTTATGCCCACACATGTGCAAATTGTTCAGCTTGGCCACATCAACATGTAGGCTCAAGAAGCCAAATGGATGTGTCTCTTCACCCATAGCGAATTGTATAAATATAAGTGACCTCACACCTCATTTGGCATCATCATCACTCACACATTCGTCTCTCTCCTTCTCTCCTTGGTTCGTACAACTATTGGGTTGAATTGCAGGACCGAAATTTCAGGTAGCAAACCAAGTTTGACCAGTGTTAACCAAGGGGTTATTAAGCATCTTTGACTGCAGTTTTTGGAGGATCTTTTCTCTCTCTTTAGGCCGCATTTTTGGGATAAAAAATCGAGGGAATCTGGGCAATTTGACCAGTGCTGACTTTAGGGTCAATTGCAGTTTGACCACAAAAAATTACAACGGTTTTCTTTCTCCTTTGACTGAGTTGTTTTGGGCTGACTTTGACATCCTGATCAGGTTGAGTTTGGCTGGGGAAGACCAAGCTATTTTGAGGATGATTTATTGCTGATTTGACTAACATTGACTTTCTGGTTAGGGCTGAAGATTGACTACAATTGACTGGACTGTTTTGACTTTGAATTGGGCAAGTCAATTTGACTTTTGTACTCCTCTCTTTGCTGAACTTTTGATATAATAATAAGAAGAATTGATCAAAGGGTTTTCCCCACCTTGGGGTTTTTCCCTGGCCTCCGCTAAATTTGGTGTCCCCTTGTCTTGGTTTGTCTTTTGCATATTGTTTTATGTTCTAACTACTTTTATTGTGAATGTGATTAATGGTTAATGTGATTACTACTGGAAATCTAAATTGAAATTGCTATTGGGCTGCTTGAGGAACATTGAAGTAATTGTGTTAAGCATAGAACACATCATTGTTAACTAAAATTAACACAGTTTGACTGGAATATTCTGATGTACATTCTAATGAATTGAATTCTTTCATAAGGAAAGATTACCAAGTTTCCCCCTTGTTGGTTTTTGTCCCAATAAATTTTGGTGTCTCTTGTTCATAGTCTTTACTGCTCTATTGAAGTTAATGGTTGAAAATTTTCAAGTGTAACTACTTAATGATTGGAATGCTCTAAAGAAGTCAAACCATATCATTGGAAATAGTTATTAGTTTGAAAAATTGTACTAGTCTTGTTTGCACTAGAAAATCAACAACTTCCAGTAATTGTACCTTCACCCTAATGGATTAGGTATCCACCAATTGGAAAGGATAAGTTGTGGTTCCTAGTGAGACTAGGTATGATTTGAATATCTGGTGTGATTTGAGTTTCCCATTCATGGAAAAGAAAGGAGTTAAAGAGTAATCATTCTGTCATTGGTTTGTCTCTTGAGTTGACACTTGGTGTAGATTTGAATCATGTCTACAATTAAATTCTCATGGATTATGACCTCAAAATCATAAGTTGTAAAGTGGTTGATTTATTAAATCCACATTTATTCTACTCAGTGTCATGAAAAGAGGGTTGAATTATTTAATGAGAAATGGGAGCTTTACTAAGGGTTTTCAGGAGTAAAGCTAGTGAAAAGCGAGATTTTTCCATTTCATGGATGAGACAAGAAAAACGGATTTTCTTTGATCTTTCCATTTCATTGATAAGACAAGAAAATCATATTTTTTGCTTTTACTAAACAATTGAGCTAAATCTTAAGATGCCCACTCGACCTCGTTCTTTGAGAATTTCATTATTCTTTTGAAAAATTAATCCTTGTG
This sequence comes from Pinus taeda, assembly GCA_000404065.3. Taxonomy (NCBI): domain Eukaryota; kingdom Viridiplantae; phylum Streptophyta; class Pinopsida; order Pinales; family Pinaceae; genus Pinus; species Pinus taeda. The sequence continues at coordinate 157,493 of APFE030469974.1, read as the reverse complement.
AGTGGAGTAGAGGAGTGCACAACTGAAGGTGGGTATACAACTCATCTAAGTTGTATTTCAGCCATGGAAAAGAGGACAAAGGCACATGACAAAGTTATGATCAATACTCTCCACAGGAATCAGCAAGTTAGGTATGGAAATGGTCGCTGCCAACCTATGTTGCACGTGTCTGCGAACCCGGGGGTGGGGTTTTCGAACCCGTTCCGGGTTCTTGTCCCCAAGTACCAGATTCGGGTATGGGTTCTTCTGAGAAGAACGCATAAGAATCGGGTTATTCTATGAAGAACCGGGTTCTCCATTAAAAAAAATTGGGTTCTTTTGTCTTGACGGGTACGAAGAACCCTGATGATGGGTACTTGGAACCCCAAAATAGGGTTCTTTGGGGTTCATTTTAGTTTTTATTTTTAAATTTTTAATTAATTTAATGGGCTTCTCCTAATATTCTAGGTTGCTAGTTCTTCATTTTGCGAGAGGAATTGGAGTACTTTTGCCTTTATCCATTCAATAAAGAGAAATAGATTGGGCTTAAAGAAGGCAAAGAACTTAGTGTACATTCATAGCACACTTCATCTCATATCTCGAAAAGACCCTGGGTACAAGAAGAGCTTTCAAGAGATGGGACCAATACGCAAATGATGCTATGTGAGTGGACGAGGAGATACAACCAGATGGCCTTATTGAACTACCTCTAGTTGCTATCAATGATTAGGAGCCTCAAGATGAGAGTGATTCATACCTGGAGAGCATGCTAATTGAAGATCTGAGTGATGCCGATGACATGGATGTTGATGACATGCTTGAGGAAGCCATTTTTCACTATTAGCTATGCCTATTTTTATTTTAGCATTTTAAAATTTCCTAATTCTTGTTTGGAGATGCCTTAAATCAAATTTTCAATGTAGTATGACAATGGGCACGTATCATGATTCTTATTAATATGTAAACTCCAATTTTCACTTGATATCAAACTAGAAATTTTGAAATTTCATTGTGAATGTTGAATGCTCAATGATGTGCATGTTTAAATGTTTAAAGTTTAAATCGTAAATGTTTTAGTTTTCTTGTTTAAAGTTGAAAAATATACAAATTTTACATATATTATAGTTTATAAAATATAACATTTATATATATATAATATACCCTCGACGAACCCATGCACCTTGTTTCAAAAAATGACGTACCCATCCCCATCCCCATCCTCGTCCCCGTACCCGTCTCCAAACCCACGTTTCTTGGCAACATAGCTGCCAACTAATAAAAAATTGAAGTTGGAATATGTTTGATTTTGATTTTTGGAGGAAACCAATGCATTACAGTGATGCATTTCTGGCAGTCAAAATAATTTTTGAAGGTAAGACCCAAGGTGTTTGAGCTTGATATAGAGGGAACTATTTTCTATTTTATGGCCTCAAATGGATCAAATTGTCATACAGTAATCCAGAAACTCCCACAAAGTTATATGTTGCAAGGCAGATCATCTCCGCTATCTGTAATGACCAAAAGTCGTATACACAACGAAAATATTTAAAATACTTCATAGGCAAAGACATCCATTGTAGGACAGTTATTGTAAATTGTATATTGTATAATGAATTGTTGTAGGATGATTACAAATGAGAATGAGGGTCATGTATATATAGCCAAGTAAGTACCCTTTCACGAAAAGTCATGTTTGTAAGACATGCCTTTTTATTACTAACTAACTAACCATTAGTTAATTTACTTATTATTTATTATTATTTCTATATGAATTATATTCATAACATTGCCTCTCCCTTCTAGAAGCTTTGTCCTCAAAGCTTACTGAGAACATCTTCTCGTCTCTAAACTTTCATCTTCGTTGATACAAGACGATATGATAGTCTGAGTGATAGACAAAATTGTCATACTGAGAATGGATCAGACCATCCTAGATTAATGTTCTGGGGAATCTTTTGATCTTTGGAGATGTGTGGTGAATAGTTATTGTATGATTGGATTTTGCAAACTTCAGTATTCCCAGGAACATAAATTTGTCGTTTATTTTCTGAATGACACTGGTACGCAGCTTGATTGGAAAGTCTGCTCTTGTGATTCAGATGTTGATACATAGCTCCTTTGGTTTGGGTTTCCCTTATCATGTTAATGGTTGATTCTTGATTTTCTTCAGGCACTGTTGTTGTTGAGTTGGTGACTTAATCATCATTTGGAATGTCCATCATTTGAACTGCAACTTTTGCATATGTTTTAACTTCTCTAGATTCTTCTTCTTCCTTACTTGTGATATTGAATGGGTCAGTATTTATTCCTTTATCTTCAACCTAGACTAAAACGGCTGATGAATTCAATATTTCACGTTGAAGTTGTTCTAACTTGTCATTCAGTGATTTCTTGTCATTTTAAAGTTTTTTTATTTGCGTAAGTAGGGTTTGGTTATGTTTCCTTAGATGTACAAGTTCATCCTTTATGAATTGTTGACTTTATTCTTGGTAGCCTCATCATCTTTTGAACTTTTGATTTGTTCTAATAATGTTTGGTTAAGGCTCTTTAAACGTAAATTTTCTTCTTCTTGTTCCAATAAACGTTTCTTGAGTTTCTTTTTTGTGGTTTTAGCTTTCTTGACTTGTTCAAGTAGTTTTTCATTGTGATCTCTGAGGCGTGAAATTTCCTTGTCTTTATTGCAGATGGCTTCTTCAAGCTCTTTTTTCTTCTTTGATATAGTTTTTTTATTATCTTGAAACATCAATCCTGAAATATCCTTAAAGTCTTCTAATGAAGATGTTATTGATTTTGATTTACTTGTTATATCTCGAAATCTGACCATCTTCTCCTTATAAGGAAACATCAAAACTTGTTTCTATATGTTTAACATGAATGTACGTACCCAAATCCTTAAACCAAGGTTGATCGAGAATGATGCCAATCTTTCTATTATCCATAGTTACAACATGAAATTGAGATATGTATTCATAATGATCTACTGTCACTTCTAAATCACTAATTTTATACTCTTTGGCCAAATTATTTTTTTCCCTTCACCAATGCTTGGCTCTAGAATTAATAGTTGATTTGCCAAGTTAATGTTGATGTAATTTTTATCATTGCTTGTTTTGATAGCGATATTAATTTCTTTTCCTTGGATACTTCCTTTTAATGTAATTAATCTGTGATCCGTAACTGAAAGACCATTAGAGGTGAATCATCCTTCCTTCATCATTTTCGACTTAGGCTCCATTTTTGCTTGTAGATAACTTTTCATTAGCGACACTAATATGTTCTTCCTTCTCTTTTTTGATTATGAACCTTGTCCTTTTTATTTTATTTTTTATTTTTTTAAATTTTATTTTCCTTCCTTTTTCTAATTATTTATATAACTATATATTAAGTCATATATATTAATTTTATGAAATCGTGTGATTCAACACACACCTGTTGACCAAGAGTCGCAAGTCGACTCGTAAATGACGGTCAAGTTGACCCGACAGCAGAGCTTCACGACTTCAAGGGGCAGTGGACAGATGACGACCGGACAGGGCATTACCGGAAGTCGATGGGTGATAGGTGAGGGGTGATGGTGATGACAGACGGGGAAGCAACGACAAGAGAATGTCGAATTGCACTTCCAGTTAGAGCGACACGAGGAAATAGAAAGGCAACAATATGAAACTCTCAGGGGACTCAAATTAGAGAGTCGGATTAGAGAAATAGTGTCCAGCAGATCGAACAACTTTGAAAAATGCGTAACAGTGGAGTTGTTGTGAAGATGGAATAGATATTTTATATTAGATTTGAGTGCAGAGATGTTGAATTAAAGTTTAAATTCAAATATTAGTTTGATAATAAAGCTATCTAGGCACACCCTTTGCTCGCAAAATCAAAATTAATGGGATTTTTAGTGTGTGATATAATGGAAATAGTATAGGAGACGGTGATGGAAGACGGGGAAGTAGCGAGGGGGGCTGCGGGGGACAGAGGAGCAATGACAACAGTGTGGGGAGAAAGGGAGTAGCGGAAGCAGCGTGCGGTGCAGGGGAAACAATGGACATTTGCTATCTGAGGATGGTTGCAAGAAATAACAGTGGTAGTGTCGGGTGACAAGGGGAATAAAGAGTTGATAGCAGAAAAAAGGATGGTGTCAGTCAGTAGCTATTGGAAGACAGGGCGATGATAGTTTGCAGTGACGGAAGCTTTGCGGGGGTCGGTTGTCCGGCAACTTCATTGTTGGCCAATTTTGCTAGCCACTGTGGCTACAACGAAGTAGCAGTGATTGCAGGGCTGCGTGCAACAACTAGGTAAGTCGAGTTTTCTGTCTTGGTGATTTTTTCTTTATGACTATTATATATATATATATATATATATATATATATATTATATATATATAATAGCTAAAGGTTAATTTACAAGTTGGAGAAGCTCCAGATTCTTGTAGAGAAACACCTGAACCGCAACGACACAAGGTTGATGATAGGTTGATGGCCAAAGGTCGGATCAGACATGGCTCTATGCCAATGTAATGACCAAAAGTCGTATACACAACGGAAATATTTAAAATACTTCGTAGACAAAGATATCCATTGTAGGACAGTAATTGTAAATTGTATATTGTATAAAGCATTGTTGGAGGATCATTACAAATGAGAATGAGGGTCCTGTATATATAGCCAGGTAAGTACCCTTTCACGAACAATCATGTCTTAAAGTCATGCCTTTCAATTACACACTAACTAACCATTAGTTAATTTACTTATTATTTATTATTATTATTATATTTATATTTATATTTATTATCATTTCTATATGAATTATATTCATAACACTATCGCATTATTATTAATGACAGTTTGCCACTTGTTGTGATTGCAACTTCTCTTTCTTCTTCTTCACAAGGTGTTTCATTGTTACAAATTAAATGAAATAATGGGTTTTCACTTTACCAAATCCAAGTATTTAAAAAAAGGTTGGGTGGGGGGGTAGACATTCTTTTACCTGAATCTTTTTATTTAGCAAATGAGGGAATGCTTCCTTGGCAAAAGACTTAAACCATCGTTTAGTAAAAGACTTACAACTTTTGCTAAACAATAGTTTGTGGTCATCTTTAAACCACCATCTGAGAGCACTTTCATTTCGCAGAAGACATTGACTTCTAGCTAAATTAAGAATTGTTTTGGGAATTGCTTTGAGTCAAGTTCCTTAGTTGGTGGTCAACCATAAACCACCATTTAGTAGAAGACTTTAACTTTTGCTACCCATTTGGTTTGTGATCTTCCTTAAACCACCATATTCTGAGAGCACATTCAGCCATCGGCTGCTATCCACTTTCATATTTCAGCTCTCTTTATGGACTCGCATACAACCCTTTGGGTTAAGGTGGTTGGGGAGAGTGGGGAGGGGAAATGTTGGAAACCTAATCCTTAGGGAGTATGGTAATACTTGAGGAGGAATATAAAGAGTGACAGATGAAGGTGAACACTGATTGGGAGTGAGATTCTAACAGACCTCTTGGAAGATGAATCCAAGTGTTAAAAACATTGAATTTATGTGTATATCATTCTAATGAAATGAATTACACATTTGATCTAAATTTGTTCTCTAATTCCATGTGTCTAACAATTACTACCAAAGCCTTAAGATTAGGGCCTCTATAGAGGTAAGCAATTTTGGCCTCCTTGGGATTTCATTCTTGCCCAAAATCTTCTTCGAGCTCTGCACATCAACTGGCCTGAGCATTTTACATGCCTATTGAAAATGTTATGAATAAATATATAGATTATAATGTAAATGATAGTAATCATAAATAATGATTAGTTAGTTAGTAATTAGATTGAAGAGTCATGTTTAAATGAGACATGACTCTCCATGAAGAGACACCTGCCTGGTATATAAGAAAGCCTCGCACTTTCATTGTATCGATCTTATTCACACATTTAATATATAATATTTGTATCTTCATGGATATCTTTATATTCCAAGTCTTGTGGAGTAATTAATCTATAGAAGGAGCTTTGTTCACTTCATTTGGTATCAGAGCAGTCGATCCTCTGGCACTTCACCACTCCACAGAGCCGTGTTCTTTGATTCAAGCCTTTAACCGTCAAATTCATCAATATTGTTGTCGTTGAAGCGTTTCGCTACAAGAACTTGGAGTTTCTCTTATTCGGCTATCAAGCATTTTGGCTAATATAGTATATATATATATATATATATATATGTGAGAGAAATTTTAAAAATGTTCAAAAAAAAACAAAGAGTTTAAAAAAAAAAATAAAAATGTCAAAAAAGGAAAAAAGAGAAAAAAATCTAAAATAAAATATCAGTAACATAAAAAGATTAAAAAAAAGATTTAAAAATAAATAAATAAATATAGTTCGATATAAATTTTGAAGGAGAACATTCATATATAAAAATGTTTTACATTATTGATAAAAAGTGCATGATAAAGTTAAGAGGGAATCTTTCCAAATATATTTAAAACTATACGTAAGAGGAGGAAGAGTAAATAATATTATTTCATTAAGTGGTTTGCAAGCCCGTGGTTGTAGAAACCCATGGTAATTGCCTATGGTATTTTAAAAGAAAAAGAAAAACAAAAGGAATACAAAATGTCTTTATGTGAATGGTAAGTTTGACTTTTTACGTGGAGAACATTAACCAGGGCTTTAGAAACCCATGGTATTTTAAAAGTAAAAGAAAAACAAAAGGAATACAAAATCTCTTTATGTGAATGGTAAGTTTTACGTTTTACATGGAGAACATTAACTGAGTCAAAAGTACATAAGTGAACATATATTTTATATTATACCCCAAAGAGGTGAAAAACCACGTTTCACTAGGGTTGTAACTTTTCAACAAGAAAAAAAAAATATTATAAATAAAAGACATATAAATATAATTATTATATTATGAAGGGGTATTTAAAAAAAGTTCAAGTCATAAAATTATTGAAAATATACATAAGTGCAAAGTGGGTATTATTATAAAAGGTTACATAAGGAGAAAATATCATTTAAGAGTTTATGTTAAAGTGAAGTTGAATTAAAGTTTAAAGAGTTATATGAAAGTTAAAAAGTAAATACAAAGGACAATAAGATATTTAAAAGAAGCCAATTGAAACAATATTTAAATATTCTTTTTAAAGTACAAAAGGAAAAAAAAGCGCAAGTATAAATATATAAAAAGAATACAAAAGGTTACATAAGGAGAAAATATCAGTTAAGAGTTTATGTTAAAGTGAAGTTGAATTAAAGTTTAAAGAGTTGTATGAAAATTAAAAAGTAAATACAAAGGACAATAAGATATTTAAAATAAACCAATTGAAACAATATTTAAATATTCTTTTTAAAGTACAAAAGGAAAAAAAACTTAAGTAGAAATATATAAAAAAGAATACAAAAGAGTTTTGAAATATTAAGGTATCCATAGATAGATTGGATATTAAAAAAATAAAAGGGTAAATAAATGTAATAAAAAGAAAAGAAAGAGGCTAGGTTACATATACATTGAAAAGATTCAAAATTCATAAAACATTATTAGTAAAAAAATAAAATAAAAAATAGAAGAGTTAAAGTGAGTCTATATAAAAAGAAAGGGAGTTAAATTCAAATAAAAAGGGAAAATATCAAGTAAGTCATTAGGAAAACAATATTTAAGAGGAAGTTAGTGGAATTAGGATTATTTGGGAAAAAAATGTATATAAAAAAAATATGGGTTGCTTTGCAATATGTCCTTTTTGTTCGGAAGGATACCCTAATTGTCAAGAGTCATTCAGAAACCAATGAAGAAATTTCAACCCCCACTCCAGTTATCAATTTTCCTTATCACTCCATGCATTTAGTTTTAAATCTAAGCATGATAAAAATTCTAAAATCTGGAAATGACAATATTTTTCTGAAAACACAAATTTAGGGATTTCACAACTGTTGGAAATGCAGAAATAAAACACAACAAAATTATGACAGCGACACAGAAAATAACACAGTGATTTTTGGTCAATGTGACCCTGGAAAAACCCCCTCCAACTCTTGTAGAAAATCAGTTTGAGAGCTCTTCTTTATTTTTGAAAATGCTTTTACAGAGAAACTGAAATACACTAAAAATTCCAGCAACCACAAATTACAATTTATCTCGATTTTCGTGCTTGAACTCCACCTCGAAATCATGCCAATTAGCAAACAACTAGAACAATTTTTTTTACAGCAATAAAACATCATTAAATGTTGTACGACCTGCCTCAAAAAATGTGCCCAAAACTTATTGTACGGACTGTACGAATTTCAGCAGTACGGTTGCCTTGAAATTTGTGGCTAAATTTGCCTCGAAATTCATTCCCTTGCTGCTATCCCTCTTCCTCAATTTCTGTGCTGTCCCTTTTCCTCGATATATGTGCCTTTCTCCTGCTGTACGATTTTGCCTTGGGATGCATGCCAATAAATGTTGTTGCATAGATTTGCTGAAATGTCTTCTTGCTTCTTTCTTTCTTTTTGTAAGTCAGAAGATTATATTATATAGCAAAATATAGTACAAAAAATCTGCCGTGGCAGATCGAGAGCAGGGATGAACAATCAACGATGACTAAATTCCTGCTCAGAAGGTTCAGAAAGAGAAAACTACCTGAAGCACACCACGCAGGGTGGCTCGAGCTGAACTTATTCCTATAATCCGATTTTGCCGAGACATTACAATTCATGACATTGACAGAGATAGACCTAGGCCGAAACATAGAAAAGGCCGAAGAGAACAGAAGAAAAGGACCAACACTAGATGAACTTTCCCATTTGACTGATGGTATCCAGACCCATCTGCCTCATGTGTGTGTTCATCCTCGCTTGCATGGCCGCCATCGAATCATTTTCCTGCATCGCCGCTGTGGAAGGCTGCGGGGTGCCAGGAGCAGAGTTGGTGGTGTCTTTCAGCAGCTTTATGAGCAGAGTAAGCTTGCGGTCGACGGTATAAATGGCTTCCTGCACATGGGTGATACGGCTGTCCAGCGATTTGTTGTAGTCAATGATTTTGGCCATCTGTGCCTCCGTTAGGTTCACTTCGGTGACGACGTGCTGCCTCTCCTTTTCTATAGACTCCAGTGCTTTGGCTATGAGCGTTTTGGTGCGCCAGCTCTCCGCCTTAGTTCTTACAAACTGTGTGGCCCTTTTAGAAGGGGTCCCCGGATCCTTCATCCAGTCCACCTCCGCTGCAATTTCCTCCTCCGTTCGCCCTTCTTCTTCGTGCTTGACCTTGGCTTCCAACTCCGCAACCTTGCGCTTGTGCTTAGCTGTTGCACGGGTTTCATAACCTTTCTGCGCCTCAAGGAGGTTCTGATTAGCCGCAGCACATCGGCTACCACCCGTGTCCATAACTGTTTCTCTATGCTCTTTCCTGCTAATGCAATTATCGATCACAGAAGCGCTCTCTACCCTATTAAGAGAGGTTGTGGGTAACACAGGGTTGAGACTCCCTGCTTTATAGCTTTTTCGTTTTGTGAACCTGCCTGAGAATGGCGTTTGTCCCGCCGTGGATGGGGATACAGATGCAATAAATTGGAATGAGGTTCACACAAGCGAGGCCGTTGCAGGTCGAAATAGAGAGCGAGTGGCTGCTCATGATTCGATTAGCCTTGTGCCAAGTGTGCTGTACGGTAGATCGGTTGCTGTGGTTGCTAGATGTATCGGACATTCTCTGTTTGCCTGCATAACGGTTACTCATGTGCTGAGCCTCGATCCACCCTGCCTCTTTAGGGATTAGCATAAATGTTATTGATGCCTTGCCATACGGATTCCTGCCAAGTGTCCTGATTTTGATATTGCTGATGCAGTAAGTTCTGTGGCTTGATCTGTAATGATCGATCGTCGTTCTGGCCTGCCGCCGCCGGGAGATCCACCGTCCGAGTCGTCCTGTCATTCCATTGCTGTGGTAATGATTACTACTGATACCGGTAACATCCACATTCCGGTACCTGAACCTGGAGCCGTCACCCACTAGGATGAATCGGCTTGGTTTGAGTCCTTCTCTGCCAGCTGTGCACATGTCACCTTGAGGATTGGGCACACTACTTCCTGCCAACAGCTGTTCGTGATTAGGTGCGGGTTGTCAGCACCGTGGTTTGCCAAGAAGTCAGCCAATCCATTCGCTTTCCTTCTTACTGATTGGAAAACTATGCCTCTCAATTCTACTAACATTTCCGCTATACCTTCAGTGGCCTTTGCCAGCCTCCAATGTTTGGTTACCTTACTGGTATGAGTTCCTGCTTGAAGGCGTTTGGCCGCCGAGATGGCCAAGGAAGAGTCCCCCTCCACTATGACATTTCCTTGTCTGATGGTTCTGAGAATCTTTAAACCTTGCTCAAGCGCAGCAAACTCTGCTTCATTGTTTGTGCATTCCCCCAGCGACCTGCAATAAATGTGGATAATATCCCCATTATGATTTCGAATGGCGCCTCCGATTCCTGCTATACCTGGGTTGCCCCTCGAAGCTCCATCAAAGTTCAATTTGAGGCAACCCTCTGGTGGCCGTTGCGATCTGTGAAGTTGCGAAGAGGGATGAGCTCTGTTTCCCCCCGAAGGTGGATAGCTGGAGGCCTCCAATTGAAATTTCTTTAATATGCGTAAGTCCTGTCTTGTGGGTTTTTCATTTGACTCTGCTTTGCATTTTGCCTGTACTAGCTGTCTGATATTAATAGTTATGGATTCTTTTGCAAATTCTATGTTTCTTACTTCTTCTGTGAAAATTCTTCGATTCCTCTCTTTCCATATTGTCCAAGTTATGAATCCCGGGGTACATTTCCATATACTATCCACTCTGCGAGTTCTAGAAAAGTTCCTTCTCCAGTCGGTGATAGTATCCTGAATGGAGTCCCTGTTCCGATCAGAAGCTTCCAGGATAGCTTCCATCCAGAGCCACAACTGGAAAGCCCAATCACAGGAGTTGAAAAGATGATTCATTGTTTCCTCTTCCTTCAGGCACATAGGGCATCTAGAGGGTCCCCGAAACCCTTTTTTCAGAAGGTTTTCCCAAGTTAGTGTTTTCTTCTGCATAAGAAGCCAAAGAAAAGTTCTAATTTTCGGCCATTGAAAACTGTCCCAAACTTTGTCGGCCCAGGGCATAATATCAGGCTGTTCTTCTCTCTCTATGATGCTCCTTGCTTCTTTAAGGGAGAACTCCCCATTGCCTTTCGGACCCGACCTGAGCTTGTCATTTTCAGCAGTTATTCGAATTTTTCTCTTGAGGATTTGTTGATTTAAAACTTGGATGGCATCTTGTATATCTTTGTTGTGGGCAGGGTTGAATACTATCCATTCCCTCCACTCCGAGTCTTCACTGGAAGGGTTCCAGTAATGGTTAACTCTGAATTGGCCCTCATTTTGTGTGAGTTGCTTCAATGGTTGAAGAAGAGGGGTGTCTAATTTCGGGGATTGCTGCCAAGCATCCTCCCAGAAGAGTGCTTGAGTACCATTTCTAATCTCCCAGAAGCTATAATCCTGGACAATACTTCTGTTGGCCTGCGCATGATTCCAAATAGGCGATCCGTTGGGGGTTTCCTGCATTCTTATAAGATCTAGATTGGAACTATTCGGTCTGTACTTTTCCTTCCATAGAGTGGCCCAAGGAAGGTTTGTGTCCGAGATCCACTTCCACCAAATTTTGGCTCCGCAAACTCTGTTAACCACTAAGGGATCCACCAGGTTCAGGCCTCCCCTGTTCTTAGGTCTACACAGTTTCTTCCAAGCAATTAACGACCATTTCCTCTTTTCACTGTTTCCACTCCATAAGAAAGACCGCTGGATGCTCCTTATTTGATCTAGAATGCCTTTCGGAGCAGGTAAAATCGAAAGCATGTACTGGGGGATGGCCTGCAAGATCGCTTTCGTAAGAATTAATCTGCTTGCAAAATTCAGAGCCCTGTTAGTCCAATGTTTGCATTTCCTTTCCATGCTGGCAAGGACTTTCTCCCAATGAACCTTTTGCCATGGTTTAAGGGTCAGGGGGGCTCCTAGATATCTGGAAGGTAAGGAGCCAATTTTAAACTCCAGCAGCCTAGAAAGATTAGATTGATAGCCTGATGCGTGTTGAAGAAGAAAATGGTAGATTTAGATAAATTTATCTCCATTCCCGAAGCTTTGCTAAAGAGATGAAGAATGTCTCTTTAAGCCAAAGCCTCTTTAACTGTGGGGGTACCGTGTAACATGGTATCATCCACAAACTGTTGATGCGTGGTGGCAGGACAGGTTCTGATAGGTTGTAGACCTTTAATTTGACCTTCTGCTTTTTTCTTTGCAATTAATCTGCTTAGGCCCTCCATTAGAATGACAAACAAAAAAGGGGATAAAGGGTCCCCCTGTCTGATGCCTCTAGAAGGGCTGAAGGGAGCAGAGGGGGCTCCATTCACCAGGATAGAGTATCTAGGAGATTTAATAAGCGCTAAAATCCATTTGATCCATTGTTTGCTGAAACCAAAAGCCTCTAAAACTGCTTCCAGGTAAGACCAACTTACCTTGTCATAAGCTTTGGACAGATCTAACTGCATGAGCATTCCAGCTTCTTTCCGCGAGTGAAGAGAGTGAATCATCTCCTGGGCTAGCAAAATGTTGTCTAGAATCTGTCTTCCTTCCACGTAGCCTGACTGTTCTTGCGAGATGATGCCCGGGAGGATCACCTTCAGCCTGTTGGCAATGACTTTTGAAATGATCTTGTAGATGACATTGCAGAGGGCTATTGGTTTGAACTTTTCCGGAGTATTAGCCTCCTCTACTTTGGGAACAAGAGCAATGAAGGTTGAGTTAAGAGCTTTTAGGATAGTTTTGGATCTTCTTGAGTCTTCCACTATCTCCCAAATGTCTTGCTTTACAATGTTCCAGCAGGCTTTATAGAAGTTGATGGTAAACCCATCCGGCCCAGGAGCTTTGTCACTAGGCATGTTTCTGACTCCTTCCTCGACCTCTTCCATAGTGATAGTTCTTCTAAGGGCCCAATTCTGCTCCTCTGTGATTGATTTGGGTATGGCATTAGTTATTTCTTGGATGGCTGCCTCTCTGTTGATCCCTGGTTCTTGCGCTATGTGGCCAAAGTGGTCCGATAGTAAGGCTGATATCTCGTTATGATTTCTGAGGATTTCACCCTCACTATTTTTCAATTCTAGGATTTTATTGGCACTTCTGTAATCCATGGCTGATCTGTGGAAAGATTTGGTGTTTTGCTCACCTTCCTTCAGCCAAAGAATTCGTGATTTCTGCTTCCATGGGGATTCTTCCTGCTTACTCTATTGTGCCATTGTTGAGTGAGCTCTTTTTCTTGTTCGCAGGTTTCCTCATCTCTGCAGCCTGCTGCCCCGTCCTTGTGAATTTGTTCCAGATTTTGTTCAATGATTGCTTTTTCTTGAAATATATTTCCAAAAACTGTTTTGTTCCAGTCCTTTAATCTCAATTTGATATTTTTTAGTTTCTTTTGCAGATTGAACATCTTGGATCCTTCTTCATCTAAAGGCTCTGACCACCACTTTTCCACCATGGTGAGGAAGTTAGGGTGTTCTATCCAAAACTTTTCGAATCTAAAGGGTTTGTTCTTGGGGGTTCCTGGAATCTCGACCATTAGAGAGATCGGCCAGTGGTCCGATCCTCCACTTGGAAGTATGTTTGACTCTACGACCGTTCCATCTAATAATAAGCTCTCCGAAACTAAGAATCGATCCAATCTCGAAGATATCATCCTTTCACCACCCCTTCGGTTGTTCCAGGTGAACTTACCATGTTTGGGGTAAACATCCACTAATCTAGCATTCTCAATGAAATCTATGAAGACCTCCCCATCCCTGTTTAGCTTCCTGAGCCCTCCTTTTTCTCCAGGAGGGAGGTGATCATGTTGAAGTCCCCTCCCAAAATGAACTTAGCATTAGGGTGTCTTTCAATGAAGTTGGTTAAAGACACTAGGAAAATTATCTTGTCTTCTAACTTCTGAGGACTATAGACATTGATGCATAGGAAGGAAGAAGAATTACCTGTAGGTTGCACTTCCATGGCTAAGTAGTTCTTGCTTGCTTCAGCTGTGATGACCTGGTATCTCCTTGTGTCCCAAAAGGTTGCTAAGCCTCCTTCTCGCCCTTTACTTTCTATCTCTAAGACTTCAAAATTTCTTCCTAACCTGACTCGTAGCTTTTCTATGAGAACTCTGTTGCACTTTGTTTCTTGTAGAAACAACATATCTGGATTGTTTTTTTCCATCTGCCTCTTTAACAGCCTTTGTTTAGCTTGGCTGTTCATCCCTCTTGCGTTCCAAGATACAATCTTCATATTTAACTGATTTTTGGGAAGGACGGATACTCACTTAACTGCTTTATCTTACCTGCATTGATCAAGATCTCTCCAAGCTCCTGCAGGTGTTCTCCACTTGATTTGCGGCCTCTACGACGTTTGTGCCTTGATCCAGAGGTTTTGCCCAGTGATGCTTTGTGGTGTGGGATACCTCCTTTGATGATGCCTAGTTTGTTCTTCTGTTTCTCTATTACTGCCTTCTGCCGTGCTATGAAAAGGTCCTTGACCTTCCTGATCTCTTCCTCCGGTATTGCTTCAATCCCGTTGGCTCTCCATCTATCTACGAGCGTAGTTAGGTCTATGCCTTCCATGGCTAAGGTATCCTCTAGCTCTAGATCCTCACTCCCCGCTTCACTGGTTAACATCTCTGTTTCTTCGTCCGTTTCTGCTGTTCTATCCTGCATGTGGATTTCATCATTGAGAGTTTCTGCCTCAGTGCCTTCCCCTAGAGGGTTTTCCTGTCCTTCTTGCCCTGCCTCCCCATTAGTGGTGTTCTTCTTTTCCTCCGAGTCAGTCTCCAGGTCTAGGAACTCGAAGGGGTTACTGAAGAAGTTTTTCCCTGTGTCTCCTTTAGTGTTCCTTCTTCTATTGGCCCGCTGCCTGTTCTTTGGTTTGATAAAGTTGTTCTTGTCTTTGTTGTTCTGGGTTTTGTCTCCTTCTGCCTCCTTTCTGTTCATAGGACAGTCCCTTATCAGATGTCCATGCTCATGGCATTTCCGACATCTGAAAGGTATTTGCTCATAATCTAAGGCTTGAAAATATTCCTCATCCCTGTACTCCAGCCAGACCCCTTCGTGAAGTGCTCCTGAGACATCCAGCTCGACACAGATTCTTGCATATGAAGTATATCTTTTCTGCAGGGTTGCCTCCGAAGCTTTGACAAACGTTCCTAGCTTATCCCCTATTTGCTTTAAGGCATTCAATCCCCAATAATCTATCGGGAGAGAGAAGAGTCTGATCCAGACCGGGACTTGAGTGAAGGATTCCTTTTCCGAGACGAAGTTCGGCTTCCAAGGTCTCATATATAAGCCTGCTGAAGCTAGGAAATAAGGGCCACCCTCGAAAACACTGTCTTTATCTTCTAGACTAGTAAAGACAACAGTGAAGAAACCTCTTGCCCCCAGATGTAACTGCACATCTCCTTTCGGCTTCCACTGCTGTCTTATCCATTGGCATAGAGTCCTCTCAGTTGGCCAGATTCCCATAAATTTGCAGATGATGGCATGTTCAGCCATGTGCTCCCTATAGGTCTGGATTTCAGGGTCAGAGATTGTAACCCGTAGGCTGTCTGTCTTCTTTGGCTTACAAGCACTGCTATTCACCGGGATTCTGTTGGGGTTCGCGCTGGACTCCCCCTCCTTCTCCGGTTGGTTCTTACTTTTGTCTTTTTGCGCTTTGTCTGCTTGCGGTTCAGCTTCCTCATTTTCTGAGGGCTGAGACTTTGCAGTAGTTTTGTCTTTATTGCCTCCCCTGTTCTGCACCTCTGTATTCCTGACTTTTGTAGACATTACTGTCTTGTCAGACATCATTGGTGTCTTATCCTTTTTGTTTCTGCTATTCAACATCGAGTTGTTCCGTCCCTCTATTCTGACTCCTTCTTTCATGTTCTGATGTTGTTTCTGCAGGATGACCTGCTTGAAAGTAGGGGTCCCACTGGACCCCTCTGCTCCCATCCAGTCCGACAGCAATTGCCCCTTTCGAAACAGTGCTGCCAGTCGATATTTGTGATGATCCAGGCCTGTTACAGATGCTGAAAAGGAGGAACCCTAGCTGTGCAGACCGCTCTCAGACCATTCGCTCCGAGGTTAACCGATTCCTTACTTCTTTGTCGTTTTTTTTCTTGCTGCTTTCTTTCACTTCTTCACTGCTCAGGAATTTTCTCCTTGCTCTCTTTTCTCTTTCTCTCAAATGCTCCTGAAAGAATGAATTGATCTTTTCCTCTTCTCTTCTCCTTTTATACTCTAAATGACTTTTTGGGTTACCCTAAGATCTAATGGCCGAGATTCATTTAGATCTAGGGATGAGAATAAATGTGCATTTAGTTCTCACTTTCTATTTTTTAACTCACCCACTTAAATAAAGACCCACTTAGCCTTTTATTTCAATAGTCACTTTTTCACTTTCTAATTCTTCATTGACTTTAATAAAGTCACCTTTAAATCAGAGTGTAATTTTACCACTTTTAAAGTCACTTTTAATTAGAATGTAACTTTACCACTTATAAAGTCACTTTTAAATTAAATTGACTTTACCTCTTATAAAGTCACTTTAGGAGAAAAGTAAAAAACAAATTTGGACACTTTTCCCTAGGCCAAAGATCCAAGCCTTAGGGAACCACTTGTTCTCTGGTACCTAGATTTTAACAATCAAAACGTTGTTTGCATAAAATGTTACAAAACTTTTACCTTAGTCGAACTTTTAAGTGGTAAAAAAAAACAATCATTAGCAAGAAATATGAAACAATTGATGACAACAATTAGGCAACAACATATTGATTTTAATAAGGAAATGAAGAAAAGAGAATCCACATTGCAAGTTGAAAGCCCATCATCACTCCTACCAAACGATGTAATCCAGTGTACCAAGAAATTGTAGCTAGAAGATCAAGAGAATGGCAAAATAGCCAAACTTCAGCAAATCAAGGAAACGTTACAATAGGGACATAAAAATCGTGTGGATATGCATTACAAGGAAGTAATGGAAAAGGTTGAAGAAATCTCTCGCCTCAAGGACCACGTCGAAAAATTACTTGCACAAGTGAACACGACTAAGGTCACAAAAAAAGAACCCATGAAACACTTATCAGAACAAGAAGAGGAAACCTTGTGTTTAAAGAACCTTAATAAAAATTTATTAGAACAAATTAGAGATCTAAAAAATGAAAAACTCAAAAGTCAAAACATTGAAAATAAGGTTGTTGAATCAGAAACCAAAGAAATTTTATGTTTGAGAAACCATAATCAAAATCTACTCACTCAAATTAAGAAACTTAAGGATGATAAGAAAGCATTAAAAGACAAGTTAGAACAATTTACTCAAAAGGAAGTATCGAAATCTCCCACCGTAAGAGTCCAAGTTGAAGATAAGGGAACGAATACCGATCCAATTAATATCATAACTCAAGAAGAATGCAAAATAGTTGAAGAAAAGATGCACTTAGATGTTACAGTTCAGATGATAAACACCCCAAATGAAGGTCTGTAACCAGCTCAACAATGTCCTCACCTGAAGTAAAAAAAAAAATCAACACAATTAATAAGGGAAAGCCAAATATGAAAAGTTCCCTATCGACATCTGAATCATGAGAGTAGACAACTCAACCATGCTACATATCAGGACCATTCAGACCAAAAACAACAAATTGATGTTCCAGAGAATAGTGATGTAACCTCAATCCAGTCCTATGATGACAAGTCATTGCAAAATTCCAGTGATTAGAATATTCCACAAAAGCTTAATCTAGGATGGTCTGATCCTTTCTTAGTGCGATAGTTTTGTTTGTCACTTAGAAGAGCATACCACTTGTATCGACGAAGATGATGGTTCCGAGACGAGAAGACATTCGAGAATCGAAACTGAAAAAGAGATTAAACCTTTTTCATTGACAAGCTTTGAGGACAAATCTTTTTGAGGAGGAAGACAATGTTACGAATAATAATCATAAACACCAATTCATTAATTAGTAATTAGGTTGAAGAGTCATGTCTAAATGAGACATGACTTTCCATTAAGAGACACCTTCCTGCTATATAAGCAAGCCTCTCACTCCCATTGTATCAATCTTATTCACACATTTAGTATATAATATTTGTATCCTCATGGATATCTTTATATTCCAAGTCTTCTGGAGTAATCAATTTGTAGAAGGAACTTTGTTCGCTTTAGAAACCCTCATCTCCAACAAGGAGTTGGTACATAGGTAACTTATTATCACTTGGGTTTATCTCAATTTTTTTCTTGTGGATGCCCTTAGGTTCTCAACATGACCCTCGCAGGATTTGCAACATTTTATCCCATTTATTCTTCAGTTGCAGTACTTTCCTACAAAATTATTATTGTTCCTCAACTGGACCTTGGGGGTCCACAATATTTTGTCCTCAGCATTTTGTATTCCTTCAATATTATGCATTCTGCTAGATTTCAGGCTTTCATGGGTCCACGACCTGACTCTTCTGGGGCTGCGACTTTTTCCTAACTGACATCCTTCTTCGCAGACTTATTTGGCTTCTGTACCTTACATTCATACTTTATGATCTGATTCAGATGATTATTGGAATTGATATAATTAAATATAAATAACATGCTTTTCATGTCACAAATACACTAGTGCTATTTACAGTTTACTTTCACTAATTTTGGTTGTTTTAAGGTCTTGCTTATCTTAATTTAAGATCTTTATCTCATGATCTTTTCAATTGTTTTTGCAGGAATTGAGAATGGAAGACATACACCAATTAGCAACAGATAAGCTATTCTTGTATGGTCAAACTATTAGTTACTAATTTCTGTTATGTTTTTGCTGTGAGCTTTATTCTGCACGACAAAAATATAGTAATGATCATTACCGTTTTTGCTGGTAGTGGTATTGTCAAGCATAATATGGACATGTTTATAATATAGAATGGAATAATTTAGGCAAACTGAGTTAGAAAAGCATACAGTGTTGCTAAAAATATGATAGGAAATTTATACGAATCTTCTGGAGAAAATTTTCGATAAATGACAGATAATGTTTTTGTTAAATGGGAAAAGAAATCATATAATGCTTTCTTTTGCATGCTTGTTTCTCTTTGGCTGCATGAGTAGCACAACTTGTGATCACATCATTTGTAATTTCAGTTCCATTTCTGCTATATATTCTGCATGGAAAACCTACATCATCAGTGTAATTGTGGATAAAATAGAATGTTGATACTGGACTTCGACAAATAATGTTGGATCAACGAATTTTTAATTTACTCAGCAATGAGATATTAATATATTGATATGACTGTATGCTAATATAATTGGAATTTACTTTGACAAGGGTATGCTAATGCAACATTTTTTATGTCTGTCATCATCAGTATAATTGAAGTGCACCTTCTTTATGCATGTGTCACAGGGCGGAGTTGGAACAAGAACTTGTTAGCAGAATCAACATTATTTGTACCAAAGGAAGCAGTCACAAGCTACGGTAGTCCCCATGTTTACTTCTTGTGAATATAGCAGTACTGTGTTGATAACGATTCTGACATATTTACTTGAGGCATGGAAAGAACATTGGGTGCTAGTATGATGCATTCTCAAACCTAGTTGAAGGCATCCCTTGGGAGCCTGCTCTTGTGAATTTCTGCATTGTTTTTAGCATTGTTAGGGTGGTTATAGTATGCTTCATCATTCATGCATGTTTCCCAACCCTAATTATATAAGAAAATTGTTCTCTTAGATAGTTTTCATGACACTAACTAGAAAAATCAAGATTATTTATTTTTCTGTCTTAATAAATCTGTTATAACATTCTGAATATCATAAGTTAGATTTCATATCAAGTCTATTATTTTATAGATTTTAATCTTTCACTCGACTTGATTTTTTCTTTTAGTTGGCTTGACTTCTTGTACCCATTTTGTCACAAGTCCAAGGAAGTAGTGTGCAAATTTTTTCTAGGATCAGAATCGTCAGCTAACCAATTGTTATATCATTTTAAACCCAATTTTTGTAAGTTATGTTGTAAATGATTGCTAGTATGGCCGTTTAATTTTGTAACAACACCTAGGTAAGCCTTTGATTTTGACGATGAATTTCATCCTAGGAGGTTTTTTAACCTCACCGATTATGTGTATTTCTAAACATGGATAATCGATAGAGTTTTCCCTCCAGCTTAAACCCCAAAACTAGGGTGGAATTCTGAAGCGAACAAAGTTCCTTCTACAGATTAATTATTCCAAAAGACTTGGAATATCAAGATATCCATGAGGATACAAACACTATATATTAAATGTCTAAATAAGAATGATGATACAATGAGAGTGAAAGGCTTGCTTATATACCAAGCAGGTGCCTTTTCATGGAGAGTCATGTCTCATTTAGACATGCCTCTTCAACCTAATTACTAATTAGTGCATGGTCCCTCATATTTAGACACCATGGCTAAAGTATTTGAGGGTGGAGAAAATATTAATTCTCTATTGTGTTAATTAATTATTTTTTTTCGCTAAATTAAAATTAAATCCTATGCTAGAAAAGTAATTAATTTAGAGTAAAAAATACTAGAGAAATTAAAATTTTTCCAAGTGGAAAATAAAATAAAAATCGTGGGTCAAAGAAAAGAAAATTTTGGAGGTTCCCCACCAAGGCAAAAATAGATATTTTAAGAAAATTTAAGCTCTTGGACCTTGGTGGTTAAATCAAAGTCAATTTTTTTGGAGAATTAATCCAAAAAAATTAATTTTTGGATTAATAAAAAATGGGTTTTAAGTGAAATTTGACTTTGTTTTGCCAGGGATCAAGCCAACTAGCTGTTATTTTTCACTTAGAGGATTCTCTATAAATAGAAGCCATTTTGCTTCTCAAGTCATAATTATGATTTTGGGCTATCTCTGGATGATGTAAATTTGTAATGTTGGTATTGAGCAATTGCTCTGTTGGGAACGTTTTAATATCATAATAAAAAGACTTTGGGGTTTAGTTCATGGTGTTCTTGTTCCATTGATTTGTGGTGCGTGCTAGTTATGTGCTAATCCTATAATGTGCTTCATTGTTACATAATTTGATATTTCATTTGTCGATGATAGGTCATTCTATTTGTAAGAATTATTTTTTTATCTTAGGTGATCTAATTCATCATATGATCTAATGATTTGGTTTGAGAAAAATTATAGAGATTTGTTGGTACACTAGCCCTTGGGCACCAAGTTCACAGACTATGGGAAGGATCTGACCTTGTTTGGGCTCTAGGAATTTTTATATGGTATTCTAACTTTGCAAAAGGGTGTGGCCAATACTTTAACCTTTGAAAAATACATTTATCCATTGCCATTACTCATAATTTTTTTTTCAAAAAAATTATTTTACAAGCATTGTATATTTATATATAATGTTTTGTAAAATATTTTTGTTAATTATTTCTAACCCTTGTTTTGCAACAATTGGGGTTTTGGGAAATTTTATTTCATTTGTGCAGTTGAGTTTCAAGTTGATCAAGAAGATTTTTGCTGGGGTTTGGAGCTAGATCTAGGCCCTTGAGGGTAAGATTTGGCCTCCACTTAATTTGCAAGCCCAATATCTAGCAATTTTGAAGTGAATTTGGGCATTTTTGAGCAAATTGTGGGCTTACGAAATTTTTTTCCCCTTGTGCCTTGCCATCCAACCCTTTCTCTTAGCTGTCTGCCATCCTTGAACCTTCCTATCACCTTAGCTTCCCTCCTCATTGAGCCACTAGCCCTCTAAGAACTAGCTGTAGAACTTAGAGGCCCTTCTAGGGCCTCGACCCTCTTCCTTGGCCTAGCCACAGGTCTCTAAGGGCCTCAGACTCCCTTCAAATCCTTGTCGCAGGCCTCCCTTCAAACCCTTGCCGCAGGCCTTCCCAAGGCCTTAAGCCTCCTTTGCTCCCCTTTCTCCCTCCTTTGTGGCCTCCTTCCCTTTGCTACTGCCTCCTCACCCGCTTCCATAGGCCTTAGGGCCTCTCTTTTCTCTCTCGGCAGGCCTACAAGGCCTCTTCTCCTTCTTTGGCAACCCTTCCTCCCTTAGCGGCAGGTTCTAAGAGGCCTGCCTTAGATGCCAGTGGGCCTACAAGGACTCTCTCTTGGCCACTGCCCCATCCAAGGCCAAGCAGTGGCCTCTAGCCCTCTTCTAGCTGTCCTTGCCTCATTTCAATCATCACTTAGGTTATCGTTTTGATTTTATCACTAATACTTGGTGGTTGCAACAATATTAATGAGATTTTGTGCTAACATTTGTGTTTGCAGAATAATAGTCCATTGAAAGAGTTTTGGGCAAGAAAACAAACCATAAACACTCGTTGGTTTGTGTTGTTGCACAGATTGTCACGACAACGCTCAGACCGGGGGCTGTCACCCTGATCCCCGATCTCTCTGTTTAAGCCTGTCTCCCGCGGCTAAGGGGGGTAGACCCTATGGGATAATGGATGACCAACTGGGAACCAGTTGGGTTGGGAGACACGAGAGGAAACAAATACTTAATTGATTTTATTAAGTTAATGGACCAGTGCCTTATGGAGTTAATGATTAAATGTTGCAGAAATATGAACCATGTAAAACAAACATTTATCATCAAATAATCCAAGCAATGCAAGATATCTAGTAAATTCACAATGCTTTAACGATGATCTAGCAATTAAACTTCAAGAAAAATTAAATGCTTTAAATGATCATAAAATTTAAACGCTGACCAGTTACCACTTTCATATAGCTAACTTCAAAATAAACATTAAAATGCGTTTAGCTATAGAAAAATGGATCATAAAAAATGAATTTTCAGTTCTTTTATTAAGCTTTTTCAAAATATTTTTTAATTTTTTAATTTTTAAATTTTTAAATATTTTTATTTTCTATTTTTGTTTTGTTTGCAGGTGCTGGAGCAGCGTGGAAGGAATCCGTAGGAAGTAATGCTGAAGAGAAATGTGGAAATGGAGCTTTGAGGAGATAGGGATTTGATTTGCAGCAGAGTGAGAGGAGCTTTAAATATTTTCCAGAAATCTTGACAAAATTTTTTACTCGCTCTCCTTCA
Organism: Pinus taeda; assembly: GCA_000404065.3. NCBI lineage: Eukaryota > Viridiplantae > Streptophyta > Pinopsida > Pinales > Pinaceae > Pinus > Pinus taeda. The sequence goes on along the minus strand of APFE030469974.1, from coordinate 134,490 downwards.
GATTTCTTGAAGCCATCATCAAAAAATTTAGATCTGAAAATGAATGATTTTAAAACCCTTGGAATGCAAGATTGCTGGTTGATATTTTTGGAAAGCAATTTTAAATGAAACCCCAGCAAACAGATAGCTTGGAGAATCTCGAATTTCTTCAGCAAAAAACCTGCAAGAACTGATCCTGACGCCAGATCTTACCCTCCAGGGCCTAGATCTAGCTTCAAACAAAAATTTCTCCTCAGACCTGTAACCTGCAACCTGTAATGGCAAAACAGAACACCCAAAGATAATATGTGCAAGAATCGAAACTGAAAACCCTAACTAAATAATTACAATATTCACAAACTGCAGACTCTAAAATAGCCAGTTTTCTCGTTATGCCACAAATATTTTCAGAATTTAAATTTTAATGTGAGATACTTCAGAAAACCCTGCATGCTTTCATTAAAAAAAATTACAGATGATAAGCCCGGGATTAAAAACTAGCTTGGCTCTTTCAGAAAACACAATCCGGGAGTTGGCTGGTTCAGCCGAGAACTTCCCCTAATGCCCAGTAAACTCAAAACTTAAGATTTCCTGCACAGCTTAAAATCAACCATTAACATAGAGGGAGAAAACAATAATGAAATCCAGATCAAATGGAGATACCTGCCATTATATTTCAGAATCTAAACTATCGTTCAAACTCCAAAGATCAGACAAGATAGCTGTGCCTGAATCAATTTTCATCAAGCTATTATCAATGACTGAAAATAAGATTATGCAGAAAAATAAAACAATCTTACAGCATTTCCAGAAGAGTAACACCAACAAGATTTTCAACCCCAAAGTCTTTCTTTATTGCACAAAAACTGACTACAAGAGAGTTTTCTTTAGCACCAGACTCTTAGATCTAAACTGATCTCAAATGACCCCTAGCACCCTATTTAAAGGAAAAATTCCCAATGGCTAGTTCGAGTGATCCATGTCAAAATGATTTCGACCGTCGATGAGTATCAAGATATCTTTTAATCTCATCCATCAAAATTTTTTTAATGCATTTTAATATATTAAAAATTGAAATTCTGCATTTATTTACTCAAAAATTTGACTTATTATTTTTATTATTTTTTAAGTTTTTTATTTATTTATATTTTTTAATATTTTTTAAAATTTTAAAAATTTTTATTATTATTTTTAAAAATTTTAATTTTTTTAAATTTTAAATTTTTATTTATTTTAATTATTTATATCTTTTAGTAATTATTATTATTATATTATTTTTTTAAATGGATCCTCGAACTTAGCCTTTGGAAATATCACCTAGGACCTAGGACTTAGGACTTATGAGGGGATTAAAACATTTCTTAACCCTCAAGACACTTTACATCATGACTTTTACAATTTTACATCTCAAGGGGGAAAACCCATTTGACATAGACCCTCATGGACCACCCAGTTCTGCAACTAAATATAATCTAACAGATCAACGCACTAGGATTCCCTTAAGATTCTAATGACAAAATTCATTTCGGCTTTGGGGTTACGTTGAAGGAAAACTCTGCCGATCATGGATCGGTGAGACAAAAAACCCTCCGGAACATAGATTATCACTAGAAAATTAGGTCCACCTAGGCAATTTACATACATGACTCAGTTCTGCTAAGATTATTTACAATTCACACATGCAGACTGGGTTTACAACATAATATGATCAAGCTGTCGATGACTGTCGAATGGCACGGACACGTCAATCAAGCGCTATCCCTTTTGCGAAGAAAAGGGGGTGTACTGCTATGGGAAGTTGACACGTAGTGGTCAACCGTTTGCTTGCTAAAGCCCTCATTTCATCTCTATTTTACTAGCAGTCTCTGATCATTTTGTTTACAGTAATATATAACTCATATAATTGGCATAAAATCACTAATAAGTCATCTAAACATATTAACAAGTCATTGTATCAATTGGGTAATAATTGTTTGGCATATTTCATAAATTTTGATGACTATCACATTGTTTAGAGTAGCATAACAAAATCTGATCATAACAGTGACATTGGCATCTGAAAAGATCCTAAGCTCGTTAAGATTTCATCTCTTGTTTCCCTTGTATCATCTTTTAGAATTTTATATTGGAAAAGTGGTTTAATTGGGCTGTCTCATTTGCATTTTTGCAATTATAAGAATTTCATTTGTTGCATTCTAAGTGCTCATTGAATTTTTCTTACTGCTGTCATAAAATTTGAGCATAAGTGCATAAAGGTTCCTAATATTGGTTAATGCTCCATTGATAAGCATAGCACATTGTGAAAATTACATTGGATTGCATTTTTTTTACAAGTTTGTGCATTTGTTATTTATTTTTTTACAACATTCATGGCTCAATCAAGGGCAGTAGGGGAGGGGCAAAGGAAAGGGAAGAATGTCCCCATTGGAGATGCCCCTCTTCCAATGTCATTAGGGTCTGCAAGTGTTCCATCTATTGGAAGTGGGGCTGCAACTACAGCTTCAAATGTTGAAAGAAGACAACAAGCTCAAGATAACAAATATCCCTTGTGGAAGTATGTCACAAGATAGCGAGGGCCAGACAACAAGTTGAAGGGAGGAGGCAATGTTGCTTGGAAATGCAACTATTGCAACAATCATTTCATGAGCATATATTACTGTGTGAAATCTCATTTGTTGGCTTTACTAGGTTTTGGAATTACAGCATGTACACAAGTGTCTTTAGCTAAGAGGGAAAAAATGGAAAAAGAGGCCAATGTTGGTATGGCAAAGGTGGTAACAACATCTAAAAAACCAAGAATGACGATTCCCTTCCTTTGGTGAGGAAAAGCAGCAACAAATTTTCATTTGAGAGCTTTGGTGGGGGACAAGCAGCAAAAAAAAGGCAATGGTACATGGTCCAATGGACAAGATTTTTCAGAAAGAGAAATGAGAAGAGCTTGATCTCACAATTGCATTCCTTTTCTATCAAAACTTCATATCCTTTAATGTTGCACACTCACCTTTATTTATTGAGATGTGTCGAGATATAACTCAAGGGGCTCTGTTAGGGTATGTGCCTCCTGGGTCAGAGAAGCTTAGAACCACATTGTTGACTAAGGCAAAGAAAGAGGTGGACAAAATGCTCGAGCCTATTAAATCATCATGGCCAACATATGGGGTTAGTATTGTTTCTAATGGATGGACAGATCCAACACGCCACCCACTTATCAACTTCATGGTCTCTTCCTTGAATGGTCCAGTTTTCTTGAAATTAGTGGATGCACTTGGACAATACAAGGATGCCCAATATATGGGTGAGTTGTTCATTAAAGTTATTAAAGATGTAGGTGTTAATTCCTGTGTTCAAATCATTACAGATAATGTACCTATTTGCAAGGCTGTTGGCATGAGTGTGGAAGCTAAATATCCACAAGTATGTTGGACACCTTGCATTGTCCATTCCTTGAATTTAGCACTTAAATCTATTGCTTCTGATGTGATTTGGATTGGAAGTATTATTGAGGATGCACGACATATCCGCAACTTTGTACAAAATCATACAAATGCCCTCACAATCTACAAGGAGTACACCAATCTATCATTGTTAAGATTGAAGATACATGGTTTGCCTCTTCATTCATCATGTTGAAGAGGTTGAGGGAGGTCAAGACCACTCTTGGGGCCATGGTTATTTCAGAGTTTTGGTCTTTTTGGAGAAAGACAGATCAAGCAACCACAAAAAGAGTGAAGGAAACAATGTTAGATGATGCTTGGTGGGAGAGGGTAGATCTACTTATTAGGATCATGGACCCTATCATTTCTTTGCTACGATTTGTAGATACAGACCAACCCATCCTAGGAGAGGTTTATGATTGAGTCTGTGAGGAGCATTATTATACAGAGTGAGTGCCCCGAGTATGAGACATCATTAGAGGCCTTCTTCACCACCATATAGGATATTCTTGTTAGCAGATGGGACAAGAATTGCACACCTTTGCATTGTTTGGCTCACTCGTTGAACCCAAAATACTACAACCATTAGTGGATGAATGGTGGACCTTCCCGCAGATTCCCTCCTCACATTGATGGTGAAATTTCACAAGCGGAGGAAGGATGCATTGAGGTGGATTTTTTAGGATAGAGCATCCCTTGATGAGGTAGAAGATGCCTTTGCAGAATTTTCCATTAGCATTGGTCGATTTGCAGGATATGACGTGATTAGAAACAGGGGGTTCTTGGTGGGAAACAAATGGGGCAACAAGTCCTCCTCTACAACAGTTAACCATGCGGCTTATCTCTCAAGTGACTTAATTCATTTGTTGTGAGAGGAATTGGAGCACATATGGGAATTTGTATAGTGTCAAGAAGAGCAGGCTTGAGCAGTCCAGGGCAGAGACAATGGTGTATGTGCACACCAACCTCTGTCTTATTACAGGCAAATGGATGAGTGGTTGAAGGGAAAGACAAAGATGTGGGATGTCTTTCTTGATGATATGGGTTTGGACAACAGTGTTGAGTTGGCGTCGACCAACTTGGATCTTAATGAGCTAGTGCTAGAGCCTGTCGCTTTTGATGATGGTGATACTGTAGAGGGGTCATCCTCCACACCTGTAGATGCAAAGATGACATTGGATACAAAGGAGGAGGATGTAACAGAGGAAAGCAGTGGTGACCATGATGATGACAGTGATGCTGATTTTGATGATGATGATTGATGACTCATGAGCTACCTGTTGACCGCTACGTGTCAACTACCCATAGTAGTACACCCCCTTTTTCTTCACAAAAAGGGACAACGCTTGATCGAGATGTTCGTGCCATTTGACAGTCATCGGTATTCTCCTGATCTTATTAAGTTGTAAACCCAGTCTGCATTTTGATGTAAATAATCTTAGTAGAGCTGAGTCATGTATGTAAATTGCTTGGGTGGACCTAATTTTCTAGTGATAATCTTCATTCCGGAAGGTTTTTCGTCTCACCGATCCATGATCGGCAGAGTTTTCCTTCAACCTGACCCCAAAGCCGGAATGAATTTTATCATTAGAGCCTTGGGAGAATCCTAGTGTGTTGATCTGCTAGATTATGTTTGGTCGCAGAACTGGGTGGTCTATGAGGGTCTGTCAAAGGGCTTTTCCCCCCTTGAAGATGTAAAATGTAAAAGTCATGATGAAAAGTGTTTTGAGGGTTAGGAAATGTTAATCCCCTCATGTGTCTTAAGTCCTAGGTCCTAGGGAAATTTTTCCAAAGGCTATGTTTGATGATCCATGATAAAAATAATAAAAAAATACTAAAAAAAAAAAAAAAAACATTTTTTTTTAAATAATAAAAAATTTTAAAAAATAATAAAATGTGTAATAATATTTTGAAAATTTCAAAATTTTAATGCATTAAAAAATTCGATGGATGAAATTAAGAGATGTCTTGATCCTCATCGACAGTCGAGATCGTTTTGTCACAGATCACTCAAACTAGTTGTTGGGATTTTTTTCCTTTAAATAGGGTGCTAGGGGTCATTTGAGATCATTAGATATTGGATCTGAGTTTTGGTTGAAGAAGCTCTCTTGTAAATATTTTCTGGTGCTAATAAAGAAGACTTTGGGGTCAAAAGCTTGCTGGTGTTACTCTCTTAAAGTGCTGTGAGCCATTTCATTTCTGCATATTTTATTTTTCAGCTGTTAATAACAGCTTAATGAAGAGTATTGTTGAGCATAGGTATCTTGTTCACATGCTAGGGTTTGAGTAGTATTTGGGTTTCTGATGTAATGGCAAGTATCTCCATTGTTTTTGAGATCTAGTGCTGCTTTTTCTCTCTCATTTGACGGTTGAAGTGAGCTGTGCAGGAAACCCTTGAGGATCAGTGGGCGTTAGGGGAAGTTCTCAGCTGAACCAGCCAACTCCCACATGCATTTTTTTGCAGAGCCCAGCTAGTTTTGATCCTGGGTTAATCATTCATTTTGTTTTATGATTTACATGAGAGACTAAGGCATTTCATTAGCAATCTGAAGTTTTCTGAAATATATATGATGTCATTGACAAATTTGGCTGTTGCAGAGTCACAAAACAATAAATAATTTTTGCTTGTTAGGGTTTTATTTATTTTTATTTTTCCCAGGTTTTGGTTGCCTGTTTCATTGTTTTCAGGTCACAGGTTGTGGGTTTTGAGAAGTCTTTTCAAGGCTTTATCAGGCAATTTTGGAGCAGAAAGTTTCAATCATTGATTTTGTGTGGATCTTCAGTGGTTTCTTTTGGCAATTTGGCTGCCCAACCTGCAAATCTATTCTCACTCAATCTCCACCCCTGCACACTCATTTTTTCAAAGAAAAACGCAGCCCCTCTCTGCCTGTGTCTGCCCACTCCTCATTTGGTTCATACTTGCGGCCTCATCAATTCCACGTCATAAAAATTAGCCTAGGTTTAATTAAAAATTAAAATAAAAAATAAAAAAAGGGTAATTTTCGTTTTTTTTCATTTTGTTACGTTTTGATTTTATGTAGTTTTAGTTTAATTATAAAATCGATTTTTGATTTGGATTTAGTCATAGTTTGGTTTTATTATGTTAGTCTTAATTTAATGCGTTAAAGTTTTGGGCTTTAATTTTTTTTTTTTTGATTTTAGATCTTTTTTTTTTTTTTTTTTTTTTTTTTTTTCCGAGTTTAGTTTTATTTAAAAATTTAAAAAAATTCATAAAAAGAGCATTTAGGGTTTTAGTTAGGGTTTTAGGATTTTTCATTTAATTTAATTTAGTTTTGTTTTTTGATTTAAAATAGATTTTTTATTTTTTATTTTTTGTTTTAGAAAAAAAAAAAAAAAAAAAAAAGAAAAGAAAAGAAAAGAAAAGAATATAAAAAAAAAAAATCATAATTTTTTTCTTTTCATAGCTTTAAATTTTTCATCTAGTTTTAAAAGATTTGGTTTTTTTGCCTAAAAAAACATAAAAATATTTATCGTGGAAAGATTTTGCCAGTTAAAGTCTTAGCCTGGGTATCTCATCACGTTCTATTTTTCTTGCGGAGACTAAAATTTTGGGATTAATGTTTATCTGGCATGCTTGAATATAATATCTGGTTAATGTGCATGATTATATCTTTCGAAGTTTGTTTTTTAGATTGCCAGATCATCGTTAAAAATATCGTGAGTTTACTGGATATCTTGCATTGTTATGATTGCTGTGAACTGTTTACATCTCTGCAACACACAGTGAATAATCCCTTAAACGTCAAACACATAAGGCACTGGTCTATTAAATCAAACCAATCAATTTAGCGCTGGTTTCATTACGTGTCTCCCAGCCCAACTGGTTCACAGTTGGTCATCCTTTTTCTATATGGTCTACCCCCCTTAGCCGCGGGAGACAGGCTTAAACGGAGGGATCGGGGATTAGAGTGACAGCCCCTGGTCTGAGCGTTGTTGTGACAATTTGTGCGACAACAGAGAGGTTGCTGGACAAGGCTAACAAAGAGAAGGACATGTTGCGGCACATGGCTTTTCATTATTTGGCAAGAAACAAAAGTTGCAAAGCAAGAATTATGACTTTAAAGGCCAAGTTGAGGAAATTTTTGAGGAGGAAAAAAGAGCAAGATAAGCTCACGATCTTGGCTGAGGCTTCCTTGGCAACATAGTACTTGATGCAGTTCACTCAGCCCAAATTTCAAGAAATTTTGCACACTTTTTGTCAATTTTGAATTTTTGGAGCAAAACACAGGTTTTTCTGCCTGGTGCGCCACACCACTTGGCGCGCGCTTTTGCTAGGGACCTCGTTTGAAGGAAAATTCGGCATTTTTGGATTCCTCATGCAAAAATATGAATGCCCACAAATGGCCAAGAAATTTTGTCAAGTTTTGAGCTTCCAAAAGGGTCAAAAACACCTCAAAAATGCCCTTTCTACCCCTTTTTGGCCACACAAGAAGCAGTGTTGGGAGAAATCACTTTTGGAGGGGCAAATGGACTCCAAATTCAGAAATTCCACTTGTTTTGGAAAGTAGACAGACAAACCTTTCCAACAATCCCACTTGGAGCAAATTTGGTGCACGGGAAGACCTCCAAAATCAGCGGCAAAAAGGTGCTACGCACAGGGATAGTGGCGAGGCGCATAGGATGGAAAATTGACTTTTTTGCCCAAAAAACTCTGTTTTTCGCCTAGTTTTTTCTCAGTTTGACTTTTCTCTCTCTAATAGTCAAACTCATGATGTAATTTGATGTAACTTGATGGATTTGGATGTAAATATGCTAAAACTTCACTCATGGAGGTAGATACATCATGAAAAGGTAGTTTAAAACTGTATGAATTAGTTTCCTATGTTTTAGAGGCAAGCTGTTCCACTGCTTACTTTTTATTTCTTAGTTTAGATCTTGTTGAAACAACTTCTAAACTCATGAATTTGACCCCTAAAGCTTAGCATGAGTTGTTTGTTGCCAATATCTAGTAGTTTTTCAGTCATTGGTAAAGGTTGGACTCTTGTGAAAGCTTTGAGCAGCATTGTACATTCATCTCTGCAGTTTAGCAAAGGAATAGATTAGGGTTTGCAGCATTTTGTGGGATTCTTGTGGCAAGTTGATTTGGTATTGTTTCTTCTTCTGTAATTCAAGTTTTACATGTGTTTATGTATGCCATTTTATCTCTTTTTCAGCTGAACTAAATGAATCAAGGATAAAGGTAGAATTCATTGATTTTGCAGTGCTCTACCTAGGGTTTGTTTAGTTTTCTATGTTCTCAGCAGTTTGAAGAGGATCCTTGAGACTCTCATGCCCTCTCTAACTTCTCACCAGTGTTAAGACTCTCCATCTCACTTATTTCAAAGTACTAAACCATTTGCCTACCTCGCCCCACAGAAATCTCTGCAAAACTGAGTCCATTCCTCGGACCCAAAACTGCCTTTCACTTTTGAGCCGACAAAACATCATCAAATTCAATTGAACTCCTCTGAGCACATACCTAGCCTAAAATTAGTCTTTACATCAGTCATCTCAAGCCTCATTTGCTATATTTTCCTGAGATTGACAAGGAGAGAGCCCTCTCCCAACCTGGTAGGGCTAGCTACCAGGTTAAGCGTGGTTTGATGTTACCCTAGATTTTGCCTTTCTCAGCCTGAGGTAGATTTAGGCCCTAACATGTCCTCTCTTGTAATAAACAAATTTCCCACATACAGAACCAAAATGATTTGATCATCACCAACCATAATAAAGTATAAGCTTGGGTCAACATCACTCTTCTGGAAACCCATCTGCTGCAAGCCTGCAAGTAGACATCTATCCTCTCGTACCATGCCCTCGATGCCTGCTTCAATCCATACAAGGCTTTCATAAGCCTACACACATGAGACTCCCTCCCATGCACCTCAAAGCCCTGTGGTTGCTCAATGTACACCTCCTCCTGTATAACACCATTGAGAAGGGCGGTCTTCACATCCATTTGGTGAATCCTCCAATCCATCTTAGCTGCTATAGATATGACTTCTCTAATGGAAGTGTAACATGCAACTGGTGCGAAGGTCTCCTCATAGTCAACTCCCTCTACTTGTGAGAACCCTTGCGCCACCAACTGAGCTTTGAACTTCTCTATGTTTCCATCTGCAACATGCTTGATCTTGTAGAGCCACCTAGAAGTCACCACTAACTTCCCATCAGGTCGTGACACTATCTCCCAGGCATCATTCTTCATGATGGAGGCATACTCCTTCACCATGGCATCCCTCTAGATCTGCTGATTGACGACCTCCTTAAAACTACTCGGCTCTATCTCCACAACATCTGCCACAAAGCCACCCAACCTCTCTGGTGGTTTGCTCTCCCTCACTGACCACTTGGGTTTCCCCATTACCTCTTATGCTTCCTTCGGGTTCTCCTGAAAACATCTTGGCTTCCTCTTCCTTGTAGTAGCCTCCTGTGGTGGTATGGGAAAATCCTCAACTGGTGCCTCTCCTCTTGATGAGGAAGGCTCTGCTATAACTAATGGAGATCCTGGACTTTGAGATCCTGCACCAGGTGGTACTGTAGTTTGAGACCCTGTCATCACTAAAGTAGATGACCTTCCTGATCTTGATGGACCACTTGATGCTCCTGAAACCTGTGGTGCGACCCCTTGCTGAGGAGCTTGCTGCTCTACCTGATCAATCTCCCAAGACATTCTCAAAGCCCCCTCCTCCTCAAATCTCACATCTTGCCTCTAGACAACTTTCCTCTGTGCAGGAAGATATATACGATACGCCCCGCTGGTTTCACTGTAACCCACTAGAATACCCTTCTTTGCTGTGGGCTCCAAGTTCGTCCTCTTCTCTTCAGGGACGTGTGAATATGTAAGGCACCCAAAAATCATGATGTGCCCAACCTCTGGCTTCTTGCCGGTAAACACCTCCTCAGGAGTCTTGCTCCCCAAGACTCTGTGTGGGCTCATGTTTTGTAAATAAACTGTAGTGTTACACACCTCGACCCACAAGAAGAAAGGTAAACTTTGATCATGCAACATCGCTCTAGATGCACCCACTATGGCTTTGTTCTTCCTCTTCGCCATCCTATTCTGCTACGGGTTATAAGGCACTATAAACTCCCTCTTGATGCTAGCACTCCTACAGAACTTCTTCATCTTCGTGGAGGTATGCTCGCCCCCATTATCTTATCTCAACACCTTGATCTTCCTTCCAGTTTGGTTCTCTACAAGAGCCTTAACTCTTGGAACCTCTTGAAGACCTCATCCTTGGTCTCTAGAAAGAAAGTCTTGGTCTTCTTGGAGTGGTCATCAATGAAGGTAACATAAGTCTCACATCTAGTCAATGATACATGAGACATAGGACCATGAACCTCTTGAAGACCTCATCCTTGGTCTTCAGAAAGAAAATCCTGGTCTTCCTGGAGTGGTCATCAATGAAGGTCACACAGGACTCACATTTAGTCAATGATACATGAGACATAGGACCACATACAATAGAGTGTACCAAGTCAAGGATACCTGGAGCTTTGCTGTCACTGCTCAAAAAAGGTGACTTGGTGTACTTTCCCAAAGCACACCCCCTACATGCATCATGATGCTTTGTGCTGAAGTTAGGCAAACCTGTAACCACCTCCCCCAACATCTTGAAAGATCCATGGTGCAAATGGGCCATCCTCCTATGCCACACTGCCATAGCTCAACAACTCATTGTTGGTCTGTGCCACCAAAGCTCTAATAGGTTGAAAGATAAGCTTGTATAGCCTCCCACTATGGTCTCCAATCACACGAGCAGACTCGATACTGGATCCTCTAGGATATATCAACATTTTTCCCTTTCTAAACAACACCTCATACCCCCTGTCCTCCAAGCTAGAGACCGATATCAAGTTCTTCTTCAACCCCGAGGGCCGAAACATAAAGAACATTTGTCACCTTCAGAGGAGGCAATGACTCCCTCTGAAATGATATTGTCCCCACTCCTACTGCTCTGACCTTGGAGTTACCTCCAAGCACAACCTCCAAGTCAATATCATCCTTTGAGAGACTCTCTCACTCCGGTCGTATGGAAAGATGCTCCACTATCAACAAACCATGCACGGGGAGATGTAGCATGAGTGGTTAAGCTCACCACCAAGGCAAACCCAATGTCAAATTTGGAAGCGAAATTGTCCACCTTTGTAGAAGCTGCAACTCCTTGCTTATTCTTATTCTTCTTATTGGGAGATTGAACAACATAGTGCCCCATATTCCCACAAGCAAAGCATTTCACCTTTTTCATGTCTTTCTCCTTTGCCTTATGCTTCCCCTTCTCCTTCTTTGCTCCACTAGAAGACCCCTTCTTGGCCTTCTTCTTGCCCTTCGTTGTAAGGGCGACATTCTCCTCACTTCCCCCACTGCTCTTGTTGCCCACCTTAGCACTCCTCTTGGTCTCCTCTTGGACGAAATCATCCCACATCCTCCTCCAATAGGGAAGGTGCTCTTTGGCCAGAATGCCATGTATGAATCCATCCCATTTCTCGAAGAACCCATCCAAGGCAATCTTGACCAACTGGTTCTTTGGAATAACCTCTCCCATGGCAACCAACTCATCCTTCGCTTGTGAGGTCTTGGTGAGGTATGAGGTCACATTGTCGGTCTTGGTCATTTTGGTGTTGCGTAGTTTCTACCTCAACACCATCTTCTTGTTCTCATTAGAACTCTGGTGTAATGAGACCAAGGACTCCGACATCTGGTAGGCAAATCTCATCCCGGACACATGAGAGAATAAATGGTCCTTGATGACATCTAGAAGGATCCTCTTAGCCTTCACATTCTTCTTGTTGAAGTCCACTAATTGAACTGGGTCAGTAAGTGGTTGCACAAGAGCTTCTACAATGTCCCACACTTCAACTTCCTCCAGTAAAAGTATATTTCTCTCCTTCAAAGAGCCAAAATTATCAGCCCCTGCCAATTTGACCTTTACCCTCAATCCTGTTGCCATGACTCCACAACCAACAAAATGGAGCGAATCCGTGAACTAAGAACCTTCCTCCCTCTCAACCGCTAAAGTTTCTGGCAAAGTTCTATCAATTCTGTTCAATGTTAGCAGAAGTTTGAGCTTGTTGGTCTTTGTATTAGTCGTGGCAAGTATCTTTGGTCTGACCCCTCTTTGGCTTTGATACCATGTAGAAATTTGAGTCTAGCTTGTAGCTCAACTCAGTTTTATATTTTGCATGGTTTAATGCCCAAAGTTCAAACACATCATGAAACATGAGACTGATAATTGCATTTACATTAAACATTAGGACTATTCTACCATTTAATTATCACAATTAACACATTAGATAAAATAGTAAGCACACACAATATTTGACACAAGTATTTTTGGTCAACTTGACCCTGGAAAATATTGGAATTTCTAAGTCTAACACGTTAGAAACCCTTCATGCACTTTACTGATTTATTCCTACCTACTTGTTCTATTAATTAACAGGTTATTTACCATGTAAATACTGGAAATAAATACAAGTACATGCTCAACACATTACAGATCATCAATTGAAGGAAATAGAAACAAGCACATAAGTGACACCGTTGTTTTTGGACTAATGTCCCCAAAAAAGCCCAATGCGGGAAAACCAGTGCAACTATCTGAGGGTTTGATTTATTAAGTAGTTTCAGAATACAATCTGGGTGCCAAATCTGGCTCACCCAATAGAGAAAAATCTCGGTAGTAGCACCTCTCTACTCGGAAGCAGATATTCCGGCTGAAACCCTGGATAAGCACTCCGGCAGCTCCACAGCTCCATTTTGCCCCACAAAACCCCAACGTCAGCGCTCTCGACAGTTCCGACTTCTGTCCTCTGCATCAACTTTCTCGGCAGTTTTGGCAGTTCCCGATAGTTTCGGCTTCTCCCCTTTGCGTTAGCTTTCCCGACTATTCCTAACAGTTCCCGCTGTTTCGGCTTCTACGTCAGTTGTTCTGGCTTCTGCGTCAGCTTTCCCGGCTGTTCCAGCAGTTCCTGGCAGTTCCGGTTGTTCCCGACAGTTCCAACTTCTGCCCTCTGCGTCAGCTTTCCCGGTTGTTTCTACGTCCCTCTTTCCAGCTACTGCGCTGATCCTCTCGGTGCTATCTCTGCTTCTCTGCTTCTGTATTCATTGCCCCTTAGCTGCAACTTTGATCACGATCTCAACTTTAAACCCAGCTCCAGAAAGTTGAAATCTTGATCTCTTAGTGTGTTCTCCAAGTGACCCTCAAGCCTCCTCTTATACTTTTCTCGTTAACAATTCAATGGCCGAAATTAAGTCCCTAATCAACGGCTAAGATTAGATCTGGCTTGATCCATGACTTTTGGACCATTCTAACACAATTTTATATTAATTCACATTAATATTTTATTCTCTCTAAGTTTAGACTTAGGGACTCCATTACAAATATTAATTATTTTAATATCTCCCACACTGTTTAGAATCTGCCCAAACCCTTTCTAGGTATTGCTAATTTTCGTGGCTAGAGCACATCTGATGCTACCCCAAATCAACAGAAAACACCCCACAACCTCTTGGGTAAAACCAATCTTCTAAGGAGGAGTTTTATTTGTTTTTTCAAGGAATTTTACAATAGAGAAATGACTACTTATCTCTCTTGTATTGATTTGCAGTTGACACAGTGAGAATAATCCTTTTTCTGTTTCAACATTTGCTTGTTCTCTGTGCTAGAACCACAAATTCAGTGCCTGAAGGTAGCTAATATTCTCCTTGAGATTCAAGCCATAAACACTGACAAGAATCCTTTGAAATCTGTGATGTAGCCTCCAAATACTTCACTCACTGTGGCAAGTTCTGAGATTGATCACACACATAATTTTCGGGCTTAGTTATTGTCTTCTCACAGCCAAAAATTTAAGCCTCTGTTCTGGTCTCTCACATTCAAAATCTCAGCTTCAAGGCTGGAGCTGCTCACCCGAAAATCTTTGCTCAAATTTATGCTAAAGTTTAAGCTTAAACTCTACCTAAACCATCCCACGAAACTCGGCTTCTGTTCAGATTTAACACAATGAAAATATAGCTGCTTCCTCAAGCTAATCTCCACAACAAACTCGACTTGAATGCTGGAGCATACTACCTTGGAACTCGTGCTGGGATATACTGCCTTAAAACTCATGCTTGCTTTCTTTGCTGTAGGTTTGAACAAGAAGCCACTGCTACTGATTCAATCCTTCCTTCATACTCAACAATTTCTCCTTCCTTAATCTTCTCTCACCTCTTCTCAACGTACTCATGAGAATGATTAATGAGCTTTGCCTCCTTTTCTCCCTTTTTGTTTCTCCAATAAGACAGGAACCCTATCTCTAAGATCTAATGCTTGAGATTTAATCTCAAACCATTAGATTAAGGGTGGAGATGAGTCCCCTACTTGACCCCTCCTCATGTGGTCCCCCTTTTTCTTAATGAGCCTCCCCAATACTTTTAATGTTTTTAGTACCTTGGTCACTTTTCCTCATAAAGTCACTTCAGATTATAAAAGTCACTTTAGTAAATAAACAATACTTAGTATTTTTTCACTTAAACAGTGCTTAGTATTTAGGATTATCATGCACTAGCATTTCATATCAATATCTACTAGGTAAACCCAAGATCAATACATCAAAGTTAGATACACAACAATTTTGATTAGGTTAGGGTTTCAATCATATGAAAGAATATACACCTAGGATTTCATTCTTGGGATCTTATTGTAACTAAACCCTAATTCACCAAACTATAAAAATCTAGGGTTTCATTATATAACTTAGACATTAACAACAAACCCTAAAGGATTAGGGTTTTTACCACAACATTATCAAAACCCTAAACTTCAAAAGAATAAGATTTCATTATATGTTCTAGACTTTATCAATAACCCCTAAGTAGACTAGGGTTTCATTATTAACATTGACATACCTTTAGCATCAAGAGGCTAGGTTTTATTGTGAACCATAAGGGTTAGGGTTTCACAAGAATGATCAAATGACAAGAGACAATATAACAACGGTAGATTCAATCTAATGATTAATCACCCTAATGAGAATCTTTATGATAAAAATCCTAGACATAATGATGTTAGTAGTGTAAATCAAACTTCAAAAGGAAATGATCATACCTTTTTGTATGAAGAAAACCTTGCAACAAAACTTTTAGTTTAAGACATATCTTGATTGTTCTTTAACAAGCCTTGTAGGACATCAATTCTTGAAGGGATTCCTTTGCAATAGAACTTCTATGGTTCAAGTCTTCCTTTGAAGTCTCCTCCATAACCTTTGTGTATTCTGCAAGTTTTCTTACCAAGGAAAATATAAAGAAAAGATTGAATATACAAAACAAATCTTGATGTGAGGAGGAAACCAAACATGAAAAATGAAACATAGAATAATATACTTATCTGTTGGTAAAATGGTGAAGACTCCCTCTTAATCTAGTCTTTCTGAGGGATACTTGCAACTTAAACAATCCAAAAGTTCTAACAAGATGTATTAGATAAAAACATAAAAGACAAACTTTACAAAAACTTAAAACAAAAATCTAGAAAGATATTTATGGAAAGACTTAACAGCATAAGTCTTTGACTTCAGATTCTTCAACCTTATTATTCTTAGGTGGAGCTTCTTTTGCAACAGTTGCATGTTCCCTTTCTCTCTTCTTATTCCTTGGATTTTCAGGACATTGACTTTTGTAGTGTCCCACCTTATGACAATTGTAGCACACAATCTTTGATAGATCAACCTTCTTCTTTGGACCTTTGAACTTCTTGTATGCTCCCTTTTTCTTGTGATGAGCATAGTAGGCATTTGAAGTGTTGTTTTCTTCATCCTCCTTCTTGTTACTTACCAGTGAGATGTAGCTTTTTTCTTGATTGCATGCATTCCACATTTGTTCGAAGGTTGGAGTTTCTTTCCAACTGCTAAATCTTGATGCAAAAGAGCTCTAAGATTTTGGTAGACCTAGAAGTGCAACAATCACAAGTTCTTTCTCAAGTACAATTTCATCAATTGCTTGGATTTCATCTCTTATTCTAGATATCATTAAAAAATATTATGACACAATATCATTTTTTGTCATTTTTGTTGTTCTTAGTTCATTCTTGAGGCTAGCTATCTGACCAATGTTCTTGATGGTAAACAACTTGGAGAGGGCTTCTTACATATCTTTTGCAAATTCTATATTAGATATGTAAGGGATGAGATTGTCCTTCACTCCATCTACAATTAAGTTCATGGTCAAGATGTCAATTTGCTTGTATTTTTCTTTTCCTACATCCTTTGTTGGTTGCTTTACTTTTCCTTGAACAAAATCCAAAACTTTAAGCTTAGCAAGAATAAGATCCATCCTCTTCTTCCATGCCCTGTAGTTGGAGGCTCCTTCTAGCTTGTTTTCCGTCTTCGTTGAAGTTGCCAGACTTTATGATGTCTCCTTGACTTGATATAGATAGTAGGCCTTTCTCTTCTTATATAATCATTTTTTTAATGATCTTCCTTTGTTCCTTCCTTTTTTCAATAGATCTTCAAGCTACCTTTTTACTTCCAGCTTCACCTTAGCTCTGATACCATGTTAGAGAATCAGAAAGGCAAAAATATTTTCCTTTGTTGATAATTACTTGTGATATTCTTATAGTCTTATCAACTTTCTTTATGTTTTTCTTTTTATCAATCAAATATCAAATCAAAACATGAAGATCAACGACACCAGATGTGGGCACTCAGCTAGGGCTAAAACCTCTCTCTAGGGGAAAACCTAGTCGAACTCTTCCACTAATCAAATTGAGATAGACCAAGACCTTAGACCCAAAAGACCTTCCTCCTCCATCAAGTGAGCCTTCCAAGATGATTCAACAAACTTTAGTAGTCTCTTCTTGTCTAGTAGCTTCAACCCAACAATAATCCAGAAATTCGACTCACAGCGTCCAAAATTTTGACCCTACTTTAGATCTGAAATTTCAGCCTCCCTAGCAACTTTAGAATTTCGCATGTGTGAGAGTAGAGAGAGAAAAATTGACTTCTTTTTGCTTGATAAAGATTTCTTTCTCCTTCGCTAGGGTTTTCTTCCTCTTCCTTGAATTTCACACCCTTTTTCTGCCTCTAGCTACTTTAGATCAAACTTCTTGATTTGATGCTACAAATGAGGTTGAGTTGTTGCCTTTATATAGTAGTTTTTGCCTCTTAATTAGGCCGACTTGGTGGAGGCGGCCTAAATGACTTATTTTACATAAAAATATTTTTCTCTCTCGATTGATAGAGCCCAAGAAGGGTCTTTTACACTATGACATGGATAAGGACACTTGACATAAACCCTAGAAGCCTACCATGGAGACTTTGACCTTAAAATCATTGACCCAAGCATGAAACCCATGCTTTAACAAGTCAATTTTTTTTATAATAAAATTTCTTTTTCTTTTCTTTTGGCAAATACATTATATCACGACTTAAATACAATTATGAAGACCGACACTAATTACATTTTTTAAACACTGCAGTACCATTTTGGCCTTGAACCATTGTTCCTTCCTGCTCAACCCCTCCCATCTAGGGGTTTGCAAAAATTTGAAAACGAACCTCTATGTTCAAATCTGTTTGACAACTCTCTCAACTAATCAATTTTGGGGTTGGATCCCCCATCTTCAGTGCTTCCAGCCTCGAATCGAGCTGACTGTCAACATTCGCGGGATAGTAGATTGGTGAGAGTACATGTAGATCTAAACATTCAAACTTGAACCCACCCTTGAAAACACACTAGGGGTGGTTCGGTTCTTCAGAACGCTCCATCGATCCCAACATAAATAGAAGAATGATGTTTTTGCTCAGACTTGCTCTAATCTGAGGGTGGTTGGGCGTAAAAACTTGAGAAGAGTAACATGGGTATTCAGACAGCTCCCACGCGGCCGCCCAAAACCCCATCACGTCTGTAAAGACTGTAAACTGAAAATTTCAAGATCCGAAAACTGAAATGCAGAACCGTAAAAATAATGAAAAACTTACCTGGACTGCTGTCGACTGGTTTTGCTGCCTGCTCCTGTTCTCTGAAGCTGAATCGATTACTGGGAAACCAATTCCTCCCAGCCAATTCAGCAAGCTTCAGTGAAGCTTATTGCCCCCGTGCCCAGAACCTCAAGTCAATCAAAGCTACTCTCGTTCCTGTTCTCGATCTTCCTCTGCCCTCTCAGTTTTCTCCTCTCAGTTTTCCGCCCCTTCCTCGGCTCAATCCAGTGGTTTATATCAAGGTTGGCGGTGGCCGCCTTCCAGCCTTCGGCCACCGCTGTTGCAACTCTCGACACCTCCCGGCATGCATATCTCCTTAGATTTTTCTGATCGGATTTGGTGGCTGTCGACTGGCATGAGGTTTCATTTATGAGTTTAATGACCTTTATGAAATGTTACGTCCTATGTTTATATAACCCTATTCCTTTATGTTTATTATATAGTCTATGTTATGTTTATTTACTTTATTATATACTTTCATTTTTTTATGAATTTTAAACTTTATATATATTAAAGTTTCAACTTTATATTAATTTATAACATTTAACTTATACCCTTTTTTTAAAAGTTTAGACTGATATTTAAATGAATTTTAACTTATATTCCTTTTTTTAAAGTTTAGACTGATATTTAAATGGGTTGTTACATACACTCCCCCTTCGGAAAACTTCGTCCCGAAGTTAGAGTTTAGGTTTAGGGTTTTAATGGACAATTTCGGCTCCTTCCAAGTTCCCAAGCTATTCTAAAATCAACCTATCCTTCCTAATCTCTTCCGCTCCCATCCTATCCGTCCTCTACTGGAGTATGCCATGACGTCAGTTTTACTGACTCAACCATGCATAAACCCTAAGGTGACAGCGTCGGTTATACCGACCTGATTCCCAGTAGGCATCCGGCAGTCATCATCACACGTCTAGGGGAGCGTGACTCGCACAGTCCTCCCATGACTCCAGTGTTTGGAGGATAAACGGTGGGCAACGCCTCCACCCCTCCTAGTAGAACTTAGGGTGAACACCCTATCATAGAATCACTTGGAGCTTTAATTGTTCTGAGGTTCTGTCATCACGTGGTTTTCCAGTAATCGAATCACTTTACTTTACCTACAATTCTACACCCACTCATGCATTCGGAAAATGTGCATTAGCATATTCAAAACAACTCATGTATTATTCAGTATAACATATTTTACCATTTTCTATGCATGTCCTTTGAATTCCATCTAAAATGTAGTTATTTCCTAAGTTCTATTGATCATTTTTGACATGTAAAAATAAAACAAGTTACAACATCTAAATTTCCATTAGAAGTAAAACCCTTTAACTGGCTTAACTTTCCTTTGGCAACTATAATTTAAGAAAATGAACCACATATATCGTTTTGGTATCCACGTACCAGCAGAAATTAAACATAAATTATGTCATACAATCTTATGTTTAATTATAATCATTCAAAATGGTTCTGGTTCTCTGATTGCAATGAAGTAAAATATACACAAAACATAGTTTAAAATCCTTCAAAATTGACATAGCCTAGGGTATCTTTGACATATGTCCTCTGTATTTTCCCAAGTTGCGGATCCAGGACTATACTTGTCCCATTGGACCTTAACTTGGTCCACCAGGCGGTTCTTGAGCTGTCAAACCCTACGTTCCAGAATATGTAAAGGTTCGACCGATATTACTCCCTCGTCCAACACCTGCAATTCCTTCCATTGAAGGTTATGAGATAGATCAGCTATATAATGTCTTAATACAGAAACATGAAATACATTATGAATTTTAAGTAGTTGAGGCGGCAGGGCAAGACAATAGGCAACAGGTCCCACTCTTTCCACGACTTTAAATGGCCCAATAAATCTGGGCGATAACTTTGTCGCTTTCCCGAACCGAATAGTACTTTTATTTGGCTTGATGCGGATGAAAACCTGATCCCCTACTTCATACCTCCTATCAGTTCTGTGAGCATCAGCATAACTCTTCTGTCTATCCTGAGCTTCTTCTGTCTATCATGAGCTTCCTTTAATCGCTGCCTAATTTGCCTTACCTGCGCTTCCATTTCATGGATTAATTCAGGTCCTATTATCACTCGATCTTCTAACCTGTCCCAACTTAACGGTGTCTTGCAAGGTCGGCTCTGATACCATATGTAAAGACTATAAATTGAAAATTTCAAGATCCGAAAACTGAAATGCAGAACCGTAAAAATAATGAAAAACTTACCTGGACTGCTGTCGACTGGTTTCGCTGCCTGCTCCTGTTCTCTGAAGCTGAATTGATTACTGGGAAACCAATTCCTCCCAGCCAATTCAGCAAGCTTCAGTGAAGCTTACTGCCCCCGTGCCCAGAACCTCAGGTCAATCAAAGCTGCTCTCGTTCCTGTTCTCGATCTTCCTCTGCCCTCTCAGTTTTCTCCTCTCAGTTTTCCGCCCCTTACTCGGCTCAATCCAGTGGTTTTATATCAAGGTTGGCGGTGGCCGCCTTCCAGCCTTCGGCCACCGCTGTTGCAGCTCTCGACACCTCCCGGCATGCAGATCTCCTTAGATTTTTCTGATCGGATTTGGTGGCTGTCGACCGGCATGAGGTTTCATTTATGAGTTTAATGACCTTTATGAAATGTTACGTCCTATGTTTATATAACCCTATTCCTTTATGTTTATTATATAGTCTATGTTATGTTTATTTACTTTATTATATACTTTCATTTTTTTAATGAATTTTAAACTTTATATATATTAAAGTTTCAACTTTATATTAATTTATAACATTTAACTTATACCCTTTTTTTTAAAGTTTAGACTGATATTTAAATGAATTTAACTTATATTCCTTATTAAAGTTTCAACTTTATATTAATTTATAACATTTAACTTAGACCCTTTTTTTTAAAGTTTAGACTGATATTTAAATGAATTTAACTTACATTCCTTTTTTTTAAAGTTTAGACTGATATTTAAATGGGTTGTTACAACGTCACCTTTGAAGGAATTCGTAGAGGGGCCAGTACAAACTTACTGCCTGGATCTCCTCCGGTTCGCTTCAAGCAACTGTTTCATATAAGAGCACATCTGTAGCTGCATCAAGTCTGAAAGACAATCTTTCCTCTGCCTGCACGTTCTGAGAAAACCAAATCTTTTCTCCACAGGCAGATTAGACGGCTCTGCACAGAGAGGAAAACCAATCATTCTGCCTCATCCTTCAATGCGCGCCTTCCTGGGCCTTGGATGCTTGCGATCGAAGTCGGCTGCTAGCCATGGGTTGCGCATTGAGGCTACTACTTGGAAAGAAAACGCAGGAACTCTACCGCCGTTCGCAATCGCCATCGCTCTCAGGGCCCTTCAGTAATGCAATGTTTATTTTAGTAAATAAATAAATTGTTGGGGATAAAATAAATTGCTGTGAGAAAATAAATCTGGCTGGTATTCAAAATTTAACATGGTATCAGAGCATTCTAGAAGACTCTGAGAGAGAGATCTGAGATCACAAAGGTTTGCAGCGGCGAGTTTTCTTTTTATGGCAGCAAAATTATTTTCTTAAAAATTTTGCATATGGGTTTTGTGGTCATGGTTGATTTGTGGAGATGGCATCATTGAGCAGTTTACGATATGAGCACAGGTTGGATGGGGCTGCAAATTTCAGTCCTTCGCAGGAGCGAATTACCATGATTTTGACGAGAATGCTTTGTGGGATATTGTGAGACGAGACATTCAGGTTTTAGATACAAACCTTGCAGTGGAACATAAACTCAAAGATATGAAAGCAAGCTGCATAATTTTAGATGGTGTGAGGGATCATATAATTCCTCACATTTTAGGGAAGGAGACTAGATGACAGATATGGGTAGCTCTGACCAGTCTGTATCAGAGTTCAACTGAAAACGGAAAAATGGTGCTGCGGGAGAAATTAAACAACATCAAAATGAGCAGATATGAGACTTTGACATCTTACCTCACGAGGATCCAGTGGGCTCATGATGAACTTGCTGCTGTTAGGGAGACTGTGAATGATTCAGAGCTGGTGAAAGTTGCTCTGAAGGGCTGCGCTATTAGTTAAGCACTGGACCTGAAATTCTAGGAGGAAAATCTCGAGAAACCGACAATTCTTCCCTAGCAGGGAATCATTCTCATCTCTCAGCATTCAAGTCTTCCTGTCTGATGATTTGACTTTCTTCACTGGAAAATTGAAAATCCCTCCAGCAAGTCATCTCGAATAGCAAAGTTGATTTCTTTCTTATAAGTACTGGTTCTGAGTAGTTGATTTGGGACAATTTCTTCTTTTCAAGTCGTTTCCTTTCTATGTTGCATCAAAATAAAAGAAAGGAGCTCATCCACAGTAATAGATGCCTCCAGCAATGAATATCTCTTATGCAGAAAATTTTGCTTCTTCAAGGTTGATTTTTTCTTGGCAGTCTGCTCTAGACAAGAAGAAATGCATTTCATTCTACATTGATTTCATATCCGACCAGCTGACATCGTCTTCATGCTCAGTCAATTTCCATATTGGAACTTTGGTTATACAAAGAAGGGCTATCAATCAATAGAAGGTTGTTTTAGATTATGAGTTCTCCCCAGTGGACTCATCCACTAGCAAATTAAGAGCCCTGAAATCTAGAATACCCAGTAGTGATGCTTATGGTCCATACATCTGTTGTATGGTTGCATACGACCTCTACAAAGTTTGCTATCATCTCAAGGGATGCACATGGCCTGGGCCAAGCCAAGACACACAGCAAGGACGTGAATTGATTGAATGACAGAGCCAAATGCCCAGGTTCAAGGAAAAACATTGCCTAACATTCATGCTCTTAATAATTCCAATTTAGCACCTCTGTGGAAATGCAATGACACTGTGATGGCAGCGCTTGATCTCTTGGACACCTGAGATGGACGGTTTGCATCTTCTGGTTGTTGAATTTTACCAAACCATGGACAAAATGATTCACAGTGATGAATTATAATTAATGAGTACTGAATCCACAATTAAGCTGAATACATTGTCGGCATCTTCATATAGGTGACTTATCATATTACAGACTATGGTTCATTCAAATCAGTGATCATAGCCATTTATTTGAGCAAACAAGGGATTGAATAATCGATATCAGAATGTTGGCAACCATTAGATTTTAATTTCATCAAATCACAGTCTGAGAATTGAAATTCTCATTCAATATAAAAATGAGCAGATCGTGCCACAGAATTGTCAAACTCAAAATAATACAGGGAGCATGGCAATTAAAAGACACCAACAAACATGGAGAGTTTACCCTAGAAACCCAAACGGGAAAACTAGCTTTGGATGGATGCTCAGTTCTCTATTTCAACAATCTCTGGTTGCAGTTCACTGCTATCTGTGCATACTCCCCTTCTCGGCCAAAAGACGCTTTGAGAGTGAAACTACAAGAAGAAATAGGAAAAGCAGGGGTAATGGGAAGGGCAACTGGCCTGACCTTTCATTTCCCATTGCTGTCTTTTCTCTCCTATTATTATTTTTATTTGTTCATTATTTCTCCTTTTCTCGTCTCATTGACTTTTACATTCGCATTGCCTTTAATAGGTTATCCAATCTTCATTAATTAATGAATTACATTTGTTGGCACTGAGTCTTACAACCATATGCTTATTCAGATCCATTTCGGATTATTAATATCCCAGATGTAAAAGACAAATTGATACTTTAGAAGATTAATATTAAAATACATATAAATCATTGAAACAGGAATAAGACAGAGCTATATGACCTTGTTCTCTGCATAGATGTCGGAGCTTATGTAAATTGCACTCTGTGTTGTTGGATGTTAGCTCAAGACCTGCATGTTGTAAGCTTACTTCTGTTTCTATCTTCTGATGCCTGTGTACTGTAGATTACTTCTTGCTTTCTTGCTCTTGACAATGGGTCTGGAGCTTTTGATAATGGTTCTCAACAGTTTGTTCATGAGTAATGTAGATTTCTTTTGACAGTGGATCTGACCTGAATACATTGCAGCAATAACTGGGTGCACAAATGGAAATGAAGCATTCAGGCAATTCAGAGGAAATGATGCCAACTGTCCAGAATTCTTCATGAAATAACAGAATAATTTTTTCATTCAATATGTTGCGACTTTGTCTAGGAGTTATATATGTAGACTGTGGCACTCTTAAGATTTGCGTTCTGCTGAACCAAGTTGCTTTCTTTGGCATGGATGATCTTTCATTTGACAATATTTACCATCTGTTTTAACATTTGTAGCATGCTTGTGTCCCCATCCTCATCTTCATCTTTTCCATCATTGTTGAGAGTCGAGACACAACCCTGGATCTACCAGGTCGTTAAGAGCTTAAAAGCTTTAATAATTTAATACCAATTGAAAGAATATATCAAACAAAAAGGTATTCAAGAAGGCATAAGCAAATAACAGAAAAGGCATTAACCCATTCTAGAATTGTATTTTACACCAAAGATACAAATCTATTGTACAATTAGTGTTATGCCAAACTAACACCTCATTAGGAGATAAGGCTAGGTAGCGGAAAAAGAGGATTCAATACACACTTATAATAAAAACTATATCCTATGATGTGAAATATACATAGATGTGCGTTAGGACTTATTGATTGTTGGTGTTACTATATCCATGGAAACAACTTTTGATTGGACAATGTTGGAATTATTTAGATTGGCAGCACCTTTTATACAATTAACATGATTTTTTTCTGCTGTTTACACATTAGCAGAAAATTTGCCAAAATCTATATTTTTCTGAAAAAATATTATGATATGTTGGGAGTATTTTGGTTGCAGAATTTTTTATATGATTAGCACAAATGTTCTGCTATTTACATGAAAATTTGTGCAAATTCCTATTCCTGAAAAGATATAATGACATGCAGAATACACGGACCCCTCTCAATGACAATGACAATTGTGTTCGAGTGAAAGGAGAACCAAGAGAACATCAAGATTACAACCACGTTTTGAACTCCGAAGCATCAGATGACAGTCACATATCAGCCACTCCACCTAGGAAACAGTGTGGCATATCTTCAGGTCCGAGCTCCAACAAAATTAAGAAAGACCCTTTAGATGTTATTGCCAAGTCATTACCTAAAATACTCAAGAATAAAGGAGAAGATGGCAGGCTAGAAAATGACAGTATTTTTTTGGCTGAAAATAATAATTCGCGTATTCTGCGGAAAGGGTCTAAGAAGGTCTCGTTGAGGAATCAAGAAAAGTATTGCAAAAAGCCTGTACAGCCTGAGATTAAGGCCTTGGATAGTGTTCACAACGGCAATGAGTTGCTATTTCCAAATATTTCAGAACTTGGTTTTTCAATAAAGGTACGGCGGCCTGGAGAGCGTGCAGAACAAGGTGCAAGTAATGACAATAATGCTGAGATGGTTCCTCCAGGTTTCTTTTCTAGTTCTACACCTTCGAGTCTGGTCAAGTCTGGTTGGAGTATACCAAGGAAGATATCTTGCAATCATGGCTCACAACATGAACCTCTTTGGAATGGTACCTTTTCAGAGGACGATGCATCCAGAAATATACACAAAACTGGGCTGACAGAATTGTTCACTAATAATTGCTCTGAACCTTGTGAAAACAATAAAAATGGCAGCAATCAACTGGATAAAAGCGTGAATAAGAATGCACTTGTTGATTCCTCAAACATTCTGTCTGCAGAACGCTCTGGTGACATCAATGGAAAGGGATACAGATACCATGTCTTTTCATGCAATGACACTAAAAATACCAAGAAAGAGAAGGAATTTGCAACATCACCATCTAATATGGAACAGACACCTGACTTGCTTATACCCCAAGAAGATAGTGAAGACAATCAAAATCCATTTGGGTTGTTGTCCAACAAAACTATATCAAGGTCAAAAAGAGGTAAATCCACAGGTAAACAATTCAACACAGGTACTTCTTGGTCAAATCCCAAAGTTCTAAAGAAGGTTGTGAAAAAACATCAGAATATGATCATTGGCCGAGAAGCAGACACTGTTAAGAACTCTAATTGTCTGTCGAAAAAGGTTTCAGGTGGAGGCAACTTTGTGAAGCTTAACCTAAATGGAAAAGGATCTAGATTACGCAAGTTTGTGAATAAAGGTTCTAAAAGGAAGGCTGCATCATATGGTCGAACTTATCGTAGGAAAAGGCAGAGACGAGACAATAAAAGTGAAGGGAACAATTGTTTACATGAAGCAGATGACTCCGTGATAATAGAGATGGATGAAAATGGAAACTATCAGAAGGAACTGAAAAATCATTCAGTGCAAGACAGGACATGGCAATCTACTGGTGAAACTGGGCAGTCAAAGGAAATTTCAGAGGGGTCTAAGAGTAATCAAACTCAAGGGAAAAATTATCAAGCACTACTAAAAGAGGCTGTAGAAAATGTGCTCAGAGAACAATCCGAGCAAAATCTACTCAAGTTACTGAAGATAACACATGGATTTGATTCTTTTCGTAGTGGACAGCTGGAGACAATTAAGCGAGTTATCGCTATGCAATCCACTATGCTGGTTCTGCCTACTGGATCTGGAAAATCTTTATGCTATCAGGTGAGTTGGGTTTAGCTCTCTTATGGATCTGAACTATTTTGCAAAAACAAATCTGAATAAGCATGACCGAGTGATATAGTAATTCCATTGCCTGAAAATTGATTCTGTTATGCAGTTACCAGCTTTGATTTTACCTGGGGTTACTCTTGTCATAAGTCCTTTGGTGGCCTTGATGGTGGATCAGCTAGAACACCTCCCCCCAATAATCTCAGGCTCTCTTCTTAGTGGCGGTCAGGTAGCAGCAAGCAATATATGCTTATGTCTGTTGTATATTTCCTGTGGATTTAATAAATGAAATTTATAGTGCATTTTGTCAATGAAGAAAACAAAAGTCTGAAATATGTAATAGTGGCTGATAAACTTAAGCATGAGAAAAATGGAAAGAAGGTTTTCCTTACAATGCTTATGCTATGCTATATGACAGACAGGAAAAGAGGTGGCTGAAACATTGGACAGGCTTCGCACAGGCGCTATAAAGGTAAGGGATACTTGTTTGAGTACAGAGTTGCCACAAAAATTCTAATTAACTACGTTGCAGGCAAGAGGAGGACACTAAGTATCCAGTTTGTTGGTTGGTCAAATTGTTTTTTTCATTATTGTAATGTTCCCTACTG
Organism: Pinus taeda; assembly: GCA_000404065.3. Taxonomy (NCBI): domain Eukaryota; kingdom Viridiplantae; phylum Streptophyta; class Pinopsida; order Pinales; family Pinaceae; genus Pinus; species Pinus taeda. The sequence goes on along the minus strand of APFE030469974.1, from coordinate 106,957 downwards.
AAATTAACTTGTAATTTTTGATTTTTTACCATTCAGACATTTTGTCAAACACTTTGTAGGCAGGCATTTTGTCAAACACTTTGCTGGTAAATAAATATGAAGAGAGAACGGAAAATAAACCAGCAATATTACCACAGTAACTTTTGAGGAAAACCCCTCTTCTAGTATACAAATTCAAAATGCCATGGTAAACAATTTCATCAAGTAACTCTGTTTATTAATACCATGGTAAAATATTTTTGCTAACAAATAAATCAACCATCATACCCTAGGCAAAAATACACAACAATAAACTCAGCCAATTATTATATTAATCAGATCAAGAGATTACATGCTTGCAGCCCGTGAGTTCAAAATTGATTTACTGGGAACCTGGCTAATGGCTGAAAACACTGGTATGGCTTCCTCAAGTAATCCCGAAGTTCAGATAGAAATATAACTTCTCAAAATTTCCTGATCTCGGGCTGTACCATGGTTGACAATGAAATGGATCTTTGGCAATAAGCACCTGTGAAATATCTGAGTGATCTTTCCTCCTGATCAGCTAAGGTGGATATGTTTCACCATCGAAACAAATCTTGATCAGCTAGGGTGGATATGTTTCCCCACCAAAACCAACCTCATTTAAGAGTTTCACCTCCTTGCACACCAAGCTACAAGAGCTCTCCAACTCAATATGAGAAAAATTATCGAAAAACATGATCAAAGAGTGAGCTCCAATCTCTTTTTATAACCTTTTTCCCTTTGGCCATATCTTTCTGCTCAATTAAATAATAATAAAATAATATAGAGTGACGTTATAAAGTTATCTTTGCTTTTTTTCCCAGGGTCACTTAATAACACCCTTTTTAATTATTCAACTTCACCTTATAATGTTGTTTTTTCTCCAAGTGACATTGAATAATTAAAATAATTGATCTGTTGGAGCGATCACGTGGAAAGGGACATTACAGTGTGTTGTCGCCTAAAGTGTATACCTAAGGTGCAATGCTCAGAGTAAGGGCTGTCACTCTGATCCCTACTCATTATGTTTAAGCTCTCTCCTAGACAAGTTAAGGGGGGTGGTCCCTGAGGGTAGATGGAAAGGGGAAACTTGTTGGAACAACAAGTTCTAGGAGATTAAGGGCAGGGAAATTATCTTTCTAGACAACTTGAATTATGATTAATTAGCAAGTGCAATGTTTATGTTAATAGAATGGATTCAATTATATTCTGTCTGGCAATAACAAGATTAGCAAATATAGACCAATGCCTCGAAACAATGCTTAACATAATATATCACTTGCACAATGGAAAAAATTTCAAGTTACTAGACAAGCAGTGTTGCAAGGAGGATGTTAGTACAACAGATCAAGATAACCATAAATATGAGTAGTAGACAAATTTGAGAGCAATTACAATAAAGGAACTTATGTTTCTAAGTAATTATGATATTCAAAAGTACAACGAGCTTGCAATTATAAGGTTGAACTCACAATTCCAATTATCAAATGATAAAATGCAAGATGAGATGCAAATCTAAACTAGGTGGAGTGCAAAATCTTGATTGATTTTAGTTATATTCCTAGTTCAGGTGAAGCCTTCTCTTCATTATTTTGAAGTTAGTCACAAACAAGGTTGTAGAGAGAACTGTTGAGGGAGGAGGCTAAGGCCTCATTAACGATATCTCCCTAGGAATTCTAACCACCCAAGTGCCTCTGTTCCTACAAGGGATTGCCTGCAAGAGAACGGCAAGGTCATCTGTGTTAACCGTGAATAGGGGTCTAACTTTTCAAATTGAATGGTGGAGAAGGTTGTCCTATCTTTCTATCAACCAAGCTTATGCTTGAAGGTAAATTTTAAGAAATGCGAAATTAGTTCTAGGATGCAAATGCAATTGTTTCAAGAGAGAATCATGTCAATATACTTCAAGAAATAAATTGCCAATTAGGCTTATAACCAAAATATGAGATAAATGCTTGAACACAACATTAGTAATTTATGACAACAATTCATGAAGCAACAAGAGATATTCGAATGAAACAATTAGATGACAATCAAGTGTTATAGAAAAGTCAAAATGCCTTTAGACAATTAGTGTGATTATTTAGATGTTCTCACTTATTTAGACAGTTTAACAAGCAATAAATTATAGAAATGTCACACTTATGATATAGAAAATGAGATTGCTAACAATGATTTCAAAAGTTACTTTAGATCATCAATTGAAATATGACAAGGAACTTAGAAGATGCAATAAAGCGAATGATGCAACACAACTAAATCTAGGATGCAAATGAATGCAAGAAAATTAGTCACACACAAGGAACTCCTCTCAAAGAGGAGGCAGGGATACCATGGGGTGGAGGCCCCAAGCTCCCTTCAAAAAAGGAAAATCTTTTATTAACGCTTTACAAGGCAGTCCCCCTTAGACAGTGAGAGAGGACTGTTAATGACTTGATGAAGGCTTTACAAGATAGAAGCACTAATGCATAAATGCCTTTCACCCAAGTGAGAGCAAGATTACAAAGCTCCTTACAATGATTCAACAATGAAACACAATCAAAATCCTTCTCAAGGAAGCAACCTTCAAAAGATGAATTTGTACCAAAACAGGCTCTCGGCCTGTTAGGAAGTTCCTCACTCTTCAATTTAATTTTATGAATTTTTTTAAAGGTAGTTTTGATTATTGTTTATGGCTTAGATTAAGAGACAATCTTCGCTATCAACTTCTCCCTTAGTGATCTCGTTTGCAACAGAGAGGAACAATTTGAAAAAGGCTTTCAACTTTCACTATGTAGTGATCTCCAACTGTTCGCTTTGTACCAAATTTATGCCATGAGATAAGCCTTTTCAAACCAGTGTCAGACTTATGGAAGCTTGCCAACAAAACTACTCTAGGACCCCTGCAAAAACACAGTTAAATGAAGAGCAACATAATACAAAATGAGGAGGTGAAAAGACCCTTACTGCTGTTATGAGATAATCCGCAAACCCTTGGCCTAGCAAGGAGAAATAGTCTAGAAAAGTTTGAGAAAATTTGTAGGTTGAATGTGACCAATCTCAAATTTTTTAAATCCCTTGATTACAAAAATGAAATCTTAAAATCCCTTTAAATGACTAGATTCAGGTGCGAATGATGTCAAGCCTCTTCTAAGGTTCACAACAAGGAGAACACAACCTCACAGGCCTGGAAAACCTTTGAGGAAAGATGTATGACAATAGTATGAAAGGGCTGGACCCTAGCCATGAACAATGATTTAAAACTCCTCCAAACAAGTGAGCAATAGACCTGCAAACATAATGATTAGTGTATAAAATAATATGCAATTGGAATGAAACCTTAATAGGTTAGCGACCCTCAAGGAGATGGATCATTTTTTTTTAACCATAAACAAAGACCCAATACCCTTGCCAAACAACGAATAATGGCTTGCCAAGCTTGCAGTCTTCTAAGGAGTTTCGTTGGGCCTAAAATAGTTCCAAAACCCTCAAACGTTTTCTTATGAAATTCAAATGATAATGCTCACAAATATTTTGAATTTTTTTCTTTTTCAAGTGAAGAAGCCCTCAAAACCCTTGATAATGTTTGTAAAACAAAATATTAACCTCTTCAAAATGAATTAGGGCTAGATTTGTGCAAAATAAGCCAATAAGCCCTGCGAGTGCCTTAAAACCCTTAACAATTTTTTTTAAAGTGGCACAAAAATTTGTGAATAATGTAAGGTTTGCTTTGTATTGTGGCTAGAGCCTAGAACAACTCCAAGAGCTTGCGACCCTCCAAAAGATGCCTCTAGATAAGAAATGAACCTAAAAAATAATGATGTGTTTGGCTTCAAACCCTAGCGGTGAGGGCTAAACCCTTCTTCCCTATTCGACTTTCAGGATCTTCAATCCTTGAGCCTGCAAACACAAAAAATGAAACCCTATGCTATCTTCCTTTAGATCTCTGAGGAGAACATGGATAACTTAGCAAATACATATAAGATTATAGATACAAAGGGTTAGGGGAAGAAAAATAAACAAGTGTTTACAAGATGTACAAGTATGCACAATAATATTAGCTCTTTAAATAGCAAATAAATCAATTATAGCACAATGAAATAAGATTTTAAGGATTATTTTTTGTTTTTCTTTAGATGGATGGCCAAGAAAACACCTTTTGAAATCAATCTTATGATGAGCATTTGGAAAAAACCCACTACAGTTTTTTTTTTTAAAACAAAAGTGAGTACTTTTGCATTAAATCTATGTTCGATCGCTGCAGATACCCGAGGAATTTACATTGCAATTATAGCTTTGGGCATCAAATTTGACACTTGTAGACTATCTATCTGTGCCCAATTTTCATCACTAGCTACAAAGAACCACAATACTCTTATTTTTCTACTAGGGTATACACGACAAAATTGTGACAAGAGAAATATGCAGTAAAACCTAGTCATGACAAGATCATATTAGTTATCAAGATCAACTAGGCGGTTTAGGTCAATGCCCAGGCTCAATTCTTCTAGTGGGCTGGTTGGCTTGGCCTTCTGCAGTTGGAGATCCACTATTATGCTTCTCAGAGCCTCGTTCTCATCCTCTAAGCACACAATTTGATGGCCTTGCTTTTCTATAGTGTCTAGATTATCACTTTCCATACTGTTCTATTGGTGTAGCATTACCTACAAGTCGTATATCTCTGCCTTTAATTTTGTGTGCTCCTGGTTGCAATGCTTATAAACAGAGGGAGTTGAGGGTGTAGAATCGAGAGAGCTCCCATCAAAGGCGAAATTCTCTCGCCACCCGACCCGAACATGCTTGACGACAACCCCAGAAACCAGATGCTGTGATGGAGGATGCATGCTGGGGAGAAGAGCTTGAAGCTCGAGTGGAGAGACAAAAAGCTTTAACAATTCTCGGAGTGTTCCCTAGTTCTCCAAACAAGATTACACCAACCGTAATTCTCCTTATAGAGTAGCGAGTAACTTTCTGGTCATCCCCCGAGTCGATCACACTAGAAAAGGAGGCACGACTGAGAACATGCTGGAGGGTTTTCCTAGGAATGGACAACAACCCACCAACATTTGCCATAGTGGGAATTATATAATACCATATTCTCGCCAACCCAATACCAGCCTTCTCTTTAACTAGCAGATTGAAGAAAATAAGACAATCCCTTGCTAATTTATGCATTTTACCTCTCAGATGTCACATGTGAAGCTGAAATGTGATACCTGTTGTTGTCGCCTAGCACACACACTTAAGTTAGTGAGAAAAATCCCTTAATGAAGCGTAAAACTTCTCGATACACAGAATATCTATCTATATATATATATATAATAAATATTTAATAATTGAATTGACAGATGATGTATGGTTACAATGGGGTTCCTGGCTTATATACCGCCATGGCACCCTTTGGGAAAGGGCATGATCTTATGATCGTGCCTTTCGTCTAGCTAAACCTAAAATTAAATAATAAACCTAAAATTAACTAATTTTTTACATAACTTTGCCTTCCTCTCGAAAGAATGCTTTGTCCTCAAATCATACGTAACGAAGAATGTTGTTGACAAAATGCTTCAATCTCCTACGAAGCGTTTTCTTTGGGAAGTCCTTCCACTTGATCAGATATTCCAAGATGATCAAGGTTCCACACTTTAAAAGGTCTTGGATTAATCTCGCAATTTCTGTTTTTTGGTGATGTGGATATCGGTATGGCTTGATGTTGACAGGGTCTAATCTTGCCTTGACTTCCATTGTATGCTCAATTTCCTTATTAGGCGGCATCTTCATAGGTAGGTCTTGAAATATTTTTTCATGCTTCTGAATCAGATCTTGTATCTCTGGTGACTCTTCTCTGGTCATATTTGTAGATAACATTTCTAATTGGTGACATTGTACTGCATAAGCAGGTGCTCTTTTTCGACTTAGCTTCATCATCTGAGATGATGATACAACTTGATTTTCTGGTGCTTGGAATCCGTGTAGTTTGTACTTTTGACCTCCCCATTTGAATTTTATAAGCTGTACTTGATGGTTGGCGGCATAAGTACCTAAAGTTCGTAGCCATTGGATACCTAAGGCTACATCTACTCCTCCTAACGGTACCGTGAAGAACGGAGACTCTAAATTAAAGTCTTGAATCTGCAAATTGACCTTATGGCATTTCCCGACCTTTTCAATCTTCTTACCGTTAGCTACCATCACTTTCATATTTGGTAAGGGAAATGAAAAAATATTGAGTCTCTTTGCTACGGTTGCATCTAAAAAATTGTGTGTGCTACCAGAGTCGATGAGAACCACTACGTTGTTCTTCTTTATGTGTCCTTTTAACTTTAAGGTCTGAGGTTGTGATATACCTGTCATAGTAGATAGTGACACTTGCGGAATACTTCTGTCATCTAATTCTGGTGAGATTTCTGGGGCTTCTTCTGTTTCTTCTATGTCATAATCTTCACTGTTTGAATCATTGGTTGCTTCACAATTATATAGGTTATTTGGTTCTTTTCCTTTAGCACATCTATTTTTGGGGTCCCACTTCTCACCACAGCGTTTCCATTTACCCTCTTTTATCATTTGCATTTCCACATTAGATTTTTCATCTTCACGACGATGTGGTGGAACATATCTCGTATTATTTGAGTCCACATACTGGGGTATCCTTCGTCTTGAATATGTTTTTTCCGCTTTTGACCAAAATATTGGTTCAGATTTCTTTTCGGCTGTTTTTGCTTTCCGTCTTGCTACTTCTATTGATGTAATGTCATGCATCTCAAGTTCTGCTTGTAAATGGGTTTTGAGTCCCGAGATGTATGACTGAATTAGACGAGATTCTGATAACCCAGGTACTCGTGTTACTAAGGTCTCCCATTCTTGAGTGTATTCGTCCACACTTCCTTTTTGTCGTAATTTGATGAGTTTTGAAAAGAACTCTTCTTCCTTTACACCTTGGAATCTTTTAAAGAATGCACCTTTAAATTTTTTCCAGCTAATGACGTGTGTTGTCTTTTTCCACCACATATACCAATTATATGCTTCTCCTTCCATTTTCATGGATGCGTGCCGGAGCTTTTCGTCATTGTCATTGATGTCATATATCTCAAAGTATTCTTCTGCTTTATTTATCCATGCAACATTGTTTTTTTTTCGTTTCCATCGAATTTAGGCATCTCGAATTTTTCCCTTCGCTGGTATGTTGCTAATGGTTGAGCGAAAAAGGGGTGTTGACTGGTAAAGGTATACAAGAGTTGCTTGTTTGTAAGGGTTGTGTTACTCACTTCTTGGTGGGGTGTCGCTGATTTTTTTGGGGATTCAACTTTGTCATGAGAGCCTGTTGACTTTGTTGAATTTGATGAGATGTGTTCTTGATTCTCTTCATTTTCTTTTAGTAGTTGTTCAGGTGTACAATTCGCCTTTTTACACAGAATTTTTAGCATTGTTAAGACCTCTCTGATATCTACTTCTGTTTGGGCATGTTGGTTTTCCATCTTTATTTCTATTCGATTAGTCGTATCTTGAAGATTTTTGATTTTGTCAGCATGATTTTTGATATCGTCAGCCTGCCTCTCAAGCTTGACATGGAATTCATCTAATCTTTTACTGACCTCATCGTGGTTGCTATTTATCTTATGCTCCGCGTCCAACAATTTTTTTTGGAAATCCACCATTGTCATTGTCGACATTGAGTGGGTTTGCGGGGGCGTGTATTTATTTGCCAGCTAAAATACTTTTCCTTTTTTTTTTTTAATTAGCTAAAATAAATTATATATATATAACTTTTAATTAATTAAAATAAATTTAATCAATTAAATTAACTTATAATAATATATATAATATATATATATATATATATATAACTTTTAATTAATTAAAATAACTAATTAAATTATATATATATATACATATATATATTAACGTTATATAAAGGTTATGTATTTTTCACGTTATATGACACGTTAATGAATAGTCAGGTATGAAAAATCACATTCGAATGTATGAACAGTGATGTCAATTAAAGTCACCTTATTGTTGATCGCACGACCGTCGAACCTTGTGCGGATATCACCGCAGAGCCCATCGCAGGTCAGTGTAGATGGTCACGATGGCAGAAGTCCTTCGCTGATGGTTCGATTTATCACCCAGCGTATCACCTCCCGATGTTGCGGCATGGTTAGCTGGTGTGAAATTGTCTGTACGTGGTAAGCTGTACGTCCTGCAAAAAAACTTGCGCTTGTCTATTGTTTAGCCGCAAAGCCTATAACAACCACACTCTAGGGAGAGCAGGAATAGCCCACATGCACTTTTATTTTATGAAAAACTCATAGGGCCTGAGGCCAGCAGAATTTGTGGGTGTCACCAGTCTCGTGTTGGCTCTGATACCAGATGAAACAAAAAACTTCTGATACGCAGAAATATATGTATAAATATTTTATAAAAAGATGAATTGATAGATGATGTATGATTACAATGGGGTTCTTAGCTTATATATTGTCATGGCACCCTTTGGGAAAGGGCATGATCTTATGATCGTGCCCTTTCGTCTAGCTAAACCTAAAATTAAATAATAAACCTAAAATTAACTAATTTTTTACATAACACTTAACCCCACGAGGTGTGGCTTGGTGGCAAAACTAAGAGATGGGGTTGTCACCTATTCCCAACTCTCTTCGTTAAAACTCTCTCCTATGTAAGCTAAGCCGGGGGGAGGGGGGGGTGGTCCCTAATGAAAAGTTAGATGAAAATGATATGAGTTTCTAGGAGATCCTAAAGTCAATTGGACTACTTCAAGATTAGGAGCAAGTTCAACAAGTATGATGAGCAATACAAGATATGGAATGAAATATATTCTCAATGATTATAACACATTCAAAAGATAAACATGTAAAACTAGTGCCTTAATTATTGCTTCAAAATAATGAACACTTGCTAAAATGAAATGAAACAAGTAATCCTGCAAAACAAATCAATGTTAGATTAAGAAATATTAACTTGCAATATATAAATTGCAAAGAGATGCCTTAAGCCAAGATACTATCATTCATGATTGAAAAGCATGTAAAATATCAATTTAAATGACTTGCCAAAATGAAATGAAATAAACCAAAGCTTTTCTTGCAATAAGGAAATATATTGTACTTGCTCAAAGAAAATACTTCAACAATGAAAATGATAACTTAAATAGATGTTCACCATAACAAGTACATGAGATAAACTTGCAAGTAAGAAAGCTTTAGAAATAAAATGAGTTAGGATGAGATGCACTTAACTAAAGTGAAATGTAATTATATTGGTAAGTTTTAAACTAAATGCTTATTCTAAGTGAGAGGTTTTCTTTCAACCTCTTACCAAAGGATAAAGATTGGGGTGGCTGCAAGGAAGAGGGTCTGAGTACACACTTGTCGTCGTTAACGGTACCTTTCCCCTAATCCTTACAAGTCATGTGTGCCTTCATTCTTACAAGGGGACAATGCCGCCTTCATAACTGCAGTGTCACACATTTTACGTTACTTCGTACCAGTTGGAAGAACTTCCCAAGAAAATCTTGGTCCTAAGGTTTCTATTCAACCAGGATTATGTTTGGAGGTAAAATTAGAAACACAAGTTATGCTAATATGCTTAAATGAGATGCATGTAAGTTTTTCGCAAAAGAAATTTTTATTGCAATGTTTCAAAATAAGAACAATGAGATAGTACTCAACATAAATTGCAAAAAAATGATTTCAATCAGAGTAATAAAATGGAAATTAGCTCACAAGTGTTGAATGGGCTTCACCAATTGATTGAAAGTAGACAATCTAAATGAAATGAGACAAATAAATTGCTTAAGATAAAATTGCTTCAAGTGAAATATAATGCTCCAATAATCACCAAAACATGTAGCATAAATTGACACAATAATGAAGCATATATCCAAATAATTATGAACCAATTTAAATAAGCTGAGTGCAAATTCATGGAATTTGATTAGGTCTAGGGGGTAATTTTTAAATTTTTTTAAAATTTCCTGCAGGGCGGAAATTTGAATAAATTTTGAAAATAAATTGTAATACGTGATGTTTAGTGATGTTATATGGGGTATGTGTAATCAAAATTATACCTCTCACACTCAAATTTTTACTATTACACACTTTGAAGAGTAAAAAATAAGTTATAGACCCTCAAAATCCACTTTTCCTAAGCTTTGTGTAAAATGTGGCGATAATTTAGCCCAAAATTTAAATAAATTGGAGAAAATAAATATCCACACATGCTAAATGACGTGGAAATGAGGTGGAAAATTATCAAAGAGTTACAGAGTGATGTGGACTCCACCATGGACAAAGAATCAAGGAGAAACACGTGACAAAAATATAAATCGAATTTCTTGGAAAAGGACCACGAGTTCCCAAAGAAAAATCACATAAATTGTGGAAGATAGCTCGAGTTCCAAGTTGAGTTGAGTATTTGCTGGAGATTTTATTGAGTTTGCTTGAGATGAAGTGGGGAGTGGTCTCTTACCACTCCACTTCACACAACCACGTGTCCCTCTCTCAGTGCTTTATAGAGTCTTCTAGTTGACTGATGATTCAAGACTTCAATGTCATCGATTCCTTCATATGTAGGGCTCAACCATCCATCACTTTCCTTTGCCATGTCATTCCTTCATTCCCGGAAAGTATCCTCCTTGGCTTTACATCCGGGGCTTCCTTTATAAGCACATCTGTCTTCACTTTTCTTCAACAGTGATTGCTCTGGATCACAAGGTACATAGTTGTGACATCCTTCACAACTTTCCTTTCCTTGATCCTGCACACATACCCAGACTTTTTCAAGAGGTCAGACACCAAAAACAAATCACATATTACCTTTTGGTGATGGCCTTCTTCCAGTGACATCTTCTTGTAGGCATCAATCATCCTGCATTCATGTTGACATATCTCCTGATGATATCTGTTGTCAAGGGTCCTCATCTTTTCAGACTTCCATTAAAGTCTTCACATCATTCCGAAAGGTTTCTTAGTCAAGTCTTCTTGATCCTTTGGATGTTGACTGCCTTCGTCATGGTTGCATGTCTCACGATCTCTTTCATCCTCATGTCTTTCATTCCCAGGAACTCTCATAGTTCTTCAATGGTCACCAACTACCTCATACCATATTATGAGGACATATTATGTTGATTTCATCTAGTTTGACTTATGTTTTTTGCATCCTTTCAGAGGAGGAGATCTATTCCCTTTTGATCATGCTTGATCTATTTCTACTTTGCAACCACATGTCATGACATTACAATATCAAATGCAAATACAAATACAATCATACATACCTTATTTTCCTTCCAGTATTTTCCTGCAGCTTCCTTGTTTGAAAAGATCTTCAATCCCTTGGTTTGCTCCATTCTTGACGTCATTGAACCACCAACTCATGAGTTCCACGAGTTGGAATTTCTGACGAGACATTTGCTGCGTTCTCGGACTAGGAGATCCTAATATATCTCCATCTGGCAAATGTTTCCTTTGACCTTAATGGCTTCTTCCTTTTCTTCAATGTATAACGAGATTCCCTAGAGCTATGCTCTTCAAGATTCCATATGAGCTCTTGATGCCACGATGCATCTTACTATGTTCATATTTGCAGGGACTCCTGATAGGATCCTTTTGAGAGGGATATCATTTCATCCATAGTGGAGATCCATTATTCCCTCTTTCCCTTGATCCTTTCCTCAACTTTATCTATCTGTCAGGTAATCTTTCCATAGTACTCATCTTGTCTACCTTTCCTCTGCTTCCCTGCACTTATTTGTATCCTACACAACTTGCCTTTCTCTATCTGACATAGAGACCACAGACTGTTGATCGAGGTAACCTTCTTGTTTATGGACATCTGTTACCTTACTTATCAATATCAATATCAATGATGATTATTTTCCCAGATCCCTCCATTGATATTTCATGAAGATATTTCTTCACTCTTTGGCGCCTTCTGCAATTTACTTTAGAGAATATATCCTCTAGCATTTTATGTAATCTTCTTGTGTCTCCTTTCTTACTTCATAGAACCTTAAGAGTTCTTATGACTTGAAGGAGACCTTGATGTGTTGACTTCACTTCTTCATAAGCATTTTGTCAATCCTACTGCGAGAGCTTTATCTAACCCATAGATCTTCTTGCACTGATGAAGTCAATAAACCAAAATTTGATTATAGAATAAAAATACTTACATGATACGTGAAGATTCACCTTGATTGAGGTAGATGCATTGATGCTTCCTCTGGATAGGATCCTTGCTGAAGCCTATCTTCAAACTTTCAAAATGATTGTTTTGAATATTTGATCCTTGCATCATCGACTTGAGTTTGATTGCTGTGATGTAGAGATCCATCAATAGTTGTTATTATGGTTGCGAACACCTTCATACTGCATCGAGAACTCTCCATATACCTCATGTTGCAGATGATCTTCTTCTTTAAGTAGGAATTTGAGTTGTTCTTTATTGGAAGGATGAATCTTTGTATGCCATGATGTGGATTGTGAGAAACACCAAAACTGTTGCAATAGATCAGACTTCAAAACTCTTGCTGTAGATGATTGAAGTTGAGAACTGCTTATTGGACCTTGATCTTCTTCGATACGGTGTAGGTAGATTGTCTTCTTGATCATCTTTTTGTTTACATACTGCTATTGTAGACTTACCCTTTGATCTAGGTTTTGACCAAGGTATAGTTCTTGATCTTCTTTCAGTTTGCTATGCTTGAATCTTGATGTTGGCATGTCTCTTTTCTGCCCTTCTTTGATTGTTGAACCAATCCCTCTAATACCATGTTGAAGAATCTAGGGCATGCATAATTAGGTTGATTCTTCGTTACATGATAACAATTTGCGAAGTATTTAAACAATTTATCTTAACTTGATGTTTACTTCATTATTAGCGTATTTGATTACTTCATCAAACTGCTACCAAAACCAGAGGGAGATAAGAACACAAATGGTTGGCTATTTGCCAGGGCCAAAACCTCTCCCTCTTGGAGAGGAAAACCCATGTGTAAAATTCTTCTTATAGAGATTCCATTGATGAATACCAAGAACATGATCCTCGACACACTCTGCCTCTCCAAGACCAAGACATCAATCTACTTGCTTGAACGCTGCTGAGATCATCATCTTGCTGCACCTCTGAGATCACTATTTCATCTTCAAGAGCTTTGTCACTGTAGCAAGGTTGACGAGAGCATTATACACCATGACTGTTCCTTGAGGCTAAGATGATTTATGTACCTTGAGATCATAACTGCACCTTATTGCACTGTAAGATTATGATCCTTGTCTCTTGCCTTTGATGAGTCTGGCACTCCTCACAATGGTGATCTCTGTTTCTTTTATCACTGCATTATACTCTAAGTCAATGTCACAAGGATATCACCGAGATCTCTGTACTAGGACTGCTGTGCGAGACCCATCAACACAGTTTCATTGTCTGAGAGCTCCTTCATCCAATCGTGATCCTTATAGGTATGTCGAAGTCATTAGTTATGCTATTTTGACGTGTCTATGTAGATCTGAATACTAAGACAGAGATGCCGAGATGAGATAGTGACATGTCCAGACTATAAACATTCATTGCTGCCATTCTCCATGCGAAGATACCTTCAGATCATAAGTATGCCTAGACTCCAGTTCATTGTGATGACATTATTCATTACTCCATGCATCAAGGTTGTGACTGCGCCTAAAACCCAAACTAGGTGCAGTCAAACCCTACTGTGGCTCCTCTCTTTATGGCTGCAGCTTCCCTCTTCATGACTGCGGCTACCCTCTTTAGGACTGTGGCTCCTCTTCATGACTGCGAATCTCTACGGCTTCATGCCTTGACTGCGAGTTCTATTCTTCTCCTTTTGCGAATACCCCAATAGGGTATTTATAGTGGTTGTGGACTATATTTGAGCCGACCTACATCCATGAATTGACTGGTCTTTTTATCAAGCCCATAACGTTTATTTATGTATTTAATTCATATTCTGAGCCGACATGAAGTATTTGCTTATCGCTTTGCTTGCAGACTTCAAAAGGCTTGTTTTGAGGCATAGATCTTGATCTTGGAGGGCTGTTACACTTGTTGAAGACTTGTATACATTTACACAAACTCATGAAGAGTTTCTATACACATGACATGACTCTTTGACATGTAAAATAAATCCTAAAGACACCAAGAAAAAGTTTTTTATCTAGTGACACTTCTTGCTTATGAAACCCATGCAACAAGATTACAAAAATAATTTATTCTCTTTTATTACATCAAATACAAAGATCATGTCATTATGAAGACCAAACCTAGTTACACTTTCTTCAACATTTGGAAAGACCAACCCACTCTTGACACATTCTCCAAGGAGCTCTCATTGGTTTTTTGAAATCCATAATTCATCTTATGGAGTGATTTTTTACAGGGATTTTCTTTGACATAGCTTGTATACAAGCAAATGCTTCATAATTTAAATCTCTTTAAGAAATTGTGTTTTAGCTATTTAAGAGCATTTTTGAAAGTCAGGAAGTGATGGGGTTTACTCCCATCACTTGATTTGGTTTTGTATATTATTTTGTATCATACTTACATGCTCTTTTACACTAATTTTGTCTTAGTTTTGTAGCCCATAGTTGGAGTTTTGATACAAGTGCCTTGAGGAAAGACAATTTAACTCTAATTAGTTTTCATGTAGGACCTCTCAAGCATCCAAGATTTATTTCAAGGAGGCCGTGGACACTAGAAGGAACTGCAATTAAGGATAGGCCACGAGCTTTTGTGGAGATCGTAATTTTTAGTTTTTAGATTTTAGCAAGTGTTCATTGGCCTTTGAGGTTGCTATTGTTGGAGGGATATTATAGCCATTTTCTAGCTTCAAATCTTGTACTATTTCCCTTCATCTTTTGGGCAGCCTTTTAAGAGGCTTTAACTCCATTTTTCTTGCGAGTGCTTGGGTTTACCCAAGGTAGTCTTTCTCTTCTTTTAGAAGGAAGATTTTGTGTGGGTGGATTAATTTTGCATCTCTTCTAACTTTCATTTTTAGCTCATTTTAAAATTAACACAACCTCACCATCACATTTCAATTTTTAAGTTAAATTTTGCTACAAGTTTCACTTGATGCTTTGCATTTCTTTCTTGCTTAGAAGTACAAGTTGATATTTTTCTTTAGAGCAACTCATTTCTTACATGTAGGTATTTGGAGTTATGTGACAAGTTTAATTTAGTTGCTTAACTTTTTGCTTTCTTTGGGATACAATTGCCTCACTATAGGTTCAATTGTTATCTTGCTCACTTATTTTCCAACCATACTTTACAAGTGAGCATTCACTTTTCTTTAGCTTCACCTCATTTCCAATTGCTATAAGTTTATGGTTTGTGGCATTTACTTGGAGCAATTTACAATTTCATTTGCTTATGAAGCTTATGTTTATGTGTTTTGAACAATTTTGAAGTTATATCATTGTGAGCATTTACTTAAGATAATTCCTCCTTTGCAAATCAAACTTACTTGCATCACTTTAATTCATTTTCAAGCTAATTTCCTTTTCCAATTGAAGCTACATTTGCTATTTATTTTGAGCACTATCTCATTTCCATTATATTGAGGCATTTCAAATCTCTCTTGGGAAAGCTTACTTGCATAGCATTTAGGCATTTAACATAGTTTTCATTTTAATTGAATTAACCTTCAAGCATAATCTTGGTTGATAGACATCATAGGGAAAATACTTTCTTGGAAAAGTCTTCCAATTGGTACGAAGTAAGGTAAAGAGTGTGTGACCTTGCATTTATGAAGGTGACTTGTTCCCTTGTAGGAACGAAGGCACATGTTGGCTAGTAAGATTCAGGGGAAGGGTATCGATAACGACACCATCGTGTTCTCAACCCCTCTTTCTTACAGTCACCCCAATTTCTACCTTTTGACAAGAGTTCAAGAGGAAGATCTCTCTCAGAGTAGGCATTTAGCTTAAAATTAGACAAGATAATTGCATCTAATTTTAGTTAAGTGCATTGCATATTAACACACTTTACCTTTCAAGCTATTTTACTTGCAATCCAAATATATATTGTCATGATAAAGATGTTTTGAATTAATTATTTTGTAATATCTATTTTGTTGCAGTACCATATCTTTCATTTTGCAAATGAAGTTTTAACTTATTTCATTTTGCAAGTTATTTTATTTTGCTTCTTTCCATACTTTAGAATTGTGAATGGTTATATGTTAAAAGCATCTCTTTGAGAGCAATTTTAAATCTTGCAAGTGATATCTAACATCTATTTGATTGACATGGTTACTTGTATTTCACTTTGAAACATTTCATCTCTAGAGCAAGTGTTATTTCTTTTGAAGCAATATTGAAGGCACTGGTTTTATATGCTCATCTTTTATTTGTGTGTTGATGGTTATTGAAGTATATTTCATTTCATATTGCTCATTATATTTGCTCATAATTTCAATTAATCCAAATTAACCTTGACATCTCTTAGAAACCTAACATCACCTTTTATCTTAGTTGTTTTTTTTAAGAGAGAGCTTAAACAGAGACGTTGGGAATAGGTGGCAACCCCATCTCTTAATTTTGCTACCAACCACACCTTGTGGGGTTAAGGGCTTTTCTCACTAACTTGGGTGTGTGTGTATGAGGTGGCAACATTCTTTTGGCACCGTTGCCGGAGACAAGTCCTTTTGTACCTGGGAAATCGACTAACTTTTTGGTTTTGCCTTTTTCGACTTTTAGAATTAGATTCTTGCTTAATTGGCAACTCCACTTAATTCAAATTATACAAGAGTTTCTATTAGGAGGCATCCAAGTAGTCTCGTTAGCCCCACTCTTGAGCCTGAAAGGGTTTTTAGCAGTGTGGAAAAAGTTGGGAAAACATTGGGATCAAATCCCCAAAACGTGATTTTTTTGGCTGGCCGATTAAATCGGCCGATTTTTTTCTAGTTGAAAAAGTTGGGATTAAATTGAAAAAGTAGGGATTAAATCAAGACTTTTTCCAAAAAATTGTGAATGAGTAGTTTCTTTAACGATTTTTTCAATTTTTTTGAAAAAGTTGGGATTTAAAAAAAATGAATATTTTTCTATATTTTTAATTTTTCTGACTTTTTCAAAAACCTCCCGACTTTAACGACTTTTTCAATTTCTAGACCGTTGATGATTTAATTCTGACTTAGACTTTTTACACATTGGTTTTTAGAGAGAGGTTAAAGAGACTCTCTCATAGTAGACTTCTTGCTAATCTTCGGCAAGAGGCTATTTCTGATATCCGTTTGCTCTTTCAAGAACACATAGAGCCAAGCATCATGAATGATCTTTTTGCTCTTTCTAATTTTACTAACATAAATGGCTATCTTCATGATATCCCTAACAAGGCTATCAAAAAGTTGTCTTCCTTTCAATGTAACAATGTTAGTTTCTGTAGGATCAGATGTGTTCTAGCGACAAAATTTGGTGGAGAGACTAGAATACATGAGGTCTCCAAAACCCATAAATTGTTTTTAGAAATTCCACGTAGAGATGACTTAATTAGATTATTAACCTTATGTTTCCGAAGTCTAAACTTAAGAAAATTGGTTAATTAATTAGAATTAATTAAGTCAAGGTGAGAATTCTCTAGAAACACACACGGGTCGTACCAGAAATGATCTAAGCCATCAATTAAGATTTAATCTTGGCCGTTGGAGTCCCAACATGAAGATATAAGAAGGTATCAATGTGGTGATGGAGAAAACACCAGTCACTTGGAGAATTCGATTTTCTAGAGTAGTTGCCAGAGAGTTCGAGCTTCAGTGAGGAAGCAGAGACAGTGAGGGGTAGGGTCAGTGAGTCTGGAGGAAGATTTTCAGATACAGTGAGTGCATTTGCAGAGAGGAAGAAGAGCCACAGTGAGGTTGACACTGGGACTGTGTATTAGCCTCAAAAGGCAATTCGATTTGCAGATTCGAGAAGTGGTTTCAGTGTTCTGGTGGCAAAAGAATTTTGTAGAGGTGGGGAGAAGGATTTCTAGAGTCGGTGGCAAACAAAAGAAGCAACTCAGGTTGAGATCCAGGTCGTACAAATTAGAAACTGCGCAGAGCCCACACAAGGCAATTTGTAGAGGGTCTTAGAGGCCAGTCTTCAGTGCCAGATTTGCCTGTGGGTTGAGGAAAATTCCTTACTAGATTTTTGTTAGTATTTTTCTCTGTAGGATTACCAGATTCGACATCTATATTATTGTACTCAGATTTCACTGCTGCTTAATAATAAAAACCCTAAGCAGTTGAACCGATTTTCGCAAGTTGGGTTTTTTTGGGGACATTTCTCCAAAAATAATGGTGCCATTTTTTATTATATGTATGCTAGTATTTTCTTAGTTTTTAGCATTGTTTTATATCCGCAGTATTTTATTTGTGAAGGTTGCAGTGTGATTTATTCAGTGTTTGCCATAGCAAATAAATTGTTAAGATTAACTAACAATTAAAAGAATAATTTCTAGTTGCTGCAATAGGATTTTAGTTTTGGAATTTTCACATGGTATCAGAGTGTGAGTGATCAATCGGGAAGCTCAGGAGCGGAGGAGAGAAATTCAGTGCTCAGAGGGAGCAGCAGATCAAAATTCCTAGAGGCTCCGCAGTTCATTGATAGGTAGGTCGAATTGTTGGGGCAAGAATTCGATTTTCAGTTGTAGGGTTGGAAAAAAGTCGAGTTGCCCAGGTGAGTTGTTGTAGGGTTGCAACAACTCAAATTTTCCCTGAGCAGATTCCTTGTTTGGATGCAAAGGGTTTTGCAGCAGCAGAACCAATGTCGGGCGGAAGAGAAAAGCACACACACCAGACGGAAAATTTCTCTCAGGGAACTTCGAGTCTTAGAAGATCGATTTTTTCCAGGTAGATTAGCAGTAGTAGCTAGCAGATCTGCGCATTCCAGAAGTGAGTGCGAGTAGTAGAGTAATAGCCAAGCAGTGGGAAAGAGGGAGTTTTCGACTTGATCAGAGATGGCCACAACAAGGCTGAGAGATCAGAACAGGTTGGATGGTGTTTCAAACTATTTCATCTGGAAGGCTAAGATGTGCTTCCTTCTAGATGAATATGGCCTGAAAGCCTACATAGATAATGTGGTGGCAGTTCCATAAGATGTAGACCATCTCAAGGAATACAGGAAGGAAATAGCGAAGGTGAAGCGTATGATCCTTAGATAGAGTCTGGGATTATATAGCCTTACATATAGCGGCCAAGGGAATGGCCAAAGAGATGTGGGATGCTCTCTTCACGCTATACTAGGGTATTTCCGAGCAGCGAAAGATGTTCTTGGAAGAAAAATTGAAATGCATTAGGATGTAGAAAGGGGAAGGCATATATCCCTTTCTCACTAGGATTTAGGAAGTCCGAGACCAGCTTGCGGCTATTGGTGCAGCACCTCAACCTTCAGTGCTAGTACGGTTAGCACTAAACAATGTCTCAGAGGATTGACAAGTCTTTCTCCAAAGCATATTGAGCAGAGACACGCTACTAGGATGGGACAAAATGTGGGTTGACTTGTAGTAGGAAGAGTTGAGGCAAGCTCTGTTAAAGAGCCCCATTAGTGGCAACAGTTGCAGTGGACCATAGGGTGTGAAAGAAGAGGAGAATGTGGCCTTTGCATCAAAGGGTCCCATTGAAGGGTAGGGGGAGCAGAAGAAGAAGAAGAAGGACCTACCTAACGTCAAGTGCTTAAGGTGTGGTGAGTTTGGCCACTACAGTACTCACTGTCTTCTTAGAATGAAAGACAAGTAGGAGAAGTAGGACCAAGCCGCAACACATGCTGAGATAGATAGGCTGTCCCCCCGGTTGGAGGAAGACTTTGTGATGATGGCAGTCATACCTCCAGGAGTGAGGTGGGGTGATTTGGTGTTGTAGCCCTAGAGAGCTACAAAGATTGGGCAGGTTCCTTGAGGAGTTCACCTCATGGATCATTACTTGGCTACGGGGGCCCACAATATTCAGTAGCACGATGGATCAATGGCTGTTGATGCAGTCAGTACCGGAGCGACAATTGTAGACTAGCAACAATCTGATGCTAAGGAGTGCAGTGCAGTGTTAATAGCAGAGCAGGTGCCTTAGTGCAGAGTTGGCAACAACGCAAAATCTTGAGTGACAGTGCAGATGCTGGTAGCAATTAGAGAATCGGGAGACAGATGCATCATACTGAACACAAATGATTCAGTATTTTGGATGCTTCTTAGTTGCAGTAGTTGCAGCAGCAACAATAGATGAGAGGTAGTTGTAGTGTAGATGTAGAGTTGGTAGCAGTATGGCAGTGTCAACAATAGCACAAATGCAACTTCAGAGTTGTGTAGTGGTTGGTGGGCAGTATGGCCGTATATCAACAACATTAGAGGAGGTGATACAGAGACAAGGTGTCATGGCAGGATGTGCAACACTAGAGAGAACACAGTCCTCGCTAAGAGGGATTGTTAGTTTTTGTACAATCGAATGTGTTCTAGCCACGAAATTTGGAGAGACTAGAATACACGAGATCTCCAAAACCCATAAATCATTTTTGGAAATTCCACCTAGAGATGACTTAATTAGATTATTAACCTATTTTTTAATGTTTCTTAAGTTTGAACTTAGGAAAATTAGTTAATT
Organism: Pinus taeda; assembly: GCA_000404065.3. NCBI lineage: Eukaryota > Viridiplantae > Streptophyta > Pinopsida > Pinales > Pinaceae > Pinus > Pinus taeda. Next base: position 86,385 of record APFE030469974.1, on the reverse strand, counting down.
AATCAGAACTAATTATGTCAAGGTGAGAATTCTCTAGAAACATACACGGATCGATCTAGAAATGATCTGAGCCATTGATTAAGATTTAATCTTGGCCGTTGGAGTCCCAACATGAAGATATAAGAAGCAATTGACGTGGTGATGGAGAAAACATCAAAGTCACTTGGAGAATTCGATTTTCCAGAGTAGCAACAGTCAGTTGCCGGAGAGTTTGAGCTTCAGTGAGGAAGCAAAGATAGTGAGGGGTATGGACAATGAAGTTGGATGAAGATTTCTAGATCTAGTGAGTGTATTTGCAGAGAGGCAGAAGAGCCACGATAAGGCTGACGCAGGGACTGCAAAGTAGCCTCTAAAGGCAGTTCTATTTGCAGATTCAGGAAGTCGTTTCAGTGTTCGAGTGGTAGAAGAATTTTACAGAGGCCGAGAGAAGCGTTTCCGGAGTCAGTGGTAAACAAAAGAAGTAACTTAGATTGAGATCCAGGTCGTACGAATTAGAGCTTGCGCAGAGCCCACGTAGAGGGTGACGCAAGGCAATTCGTAGAGGGTCTTAGAGGCCAGTCTTCAGTGTCGGATTTGCCTGTGGGGTGAGGAAAATTTCTCACTAGATTTTTGCTAGTATTTTTCTTTGTAGGATTGCCAGATTCAACATCCAAGTTATATACTTAGATTTCACTGCTGCTTAATAATAAAAACCCTCAGCTTTTGCACCGATTTTCCCAAGTTGGGTTTTTCCGGGGACATTTGTTCAAAAATAACGGTGTCATTTTTATGGTGTGCGTGCTAGTATTTTCTCAGTTTCCAACGCTATTTTATTTCCGCAACATTTTATTTGTGAAGGTTGGAGTGTGATTTATCCAGTATTTTCCATAACAAATAAATTGTTAAAATTAATTAACAATTAGAAGAAAAATTTCCTGTTGCTGCAATAGGATTTCAGTTTTGGAATTTTCACATGCCATTAGTGCTGCATTAGATGTTAAGAATTTCAATGTTCACATTTTCAAGTGGTGTAACACCTCTAACTGTGAGGATATGAAGATGAGACTTTTTGTCCTTTCTTTAGAAGGGGGTGCTCTCGATTGGTTCACTGAGCAACCTGCTAACTCTTATGACTCCTTGCAAGCTACCATCAATGCTTTTATGGGAAAATTTGGAGAGAAGAAAAAGAATAGGCACTTGATCAATGCTAATAGCAATATGAAGAAGAATGAGAATGAAACCATGGAGGAATTTAATAAAAGATTTAATGATTTGGTGAAAAACATGCTTGCTACTATTAATCCTCTTGACGAGTTTCTTTTGTGCTCATATTTGGATGCTTTTTATGTTGACACTGCCTATGAGTTAAGAAGAAAAGAGCCTACAAATTTGGGTGCAACTCAAACTGAAGCCTTGAAGATGGAAAAGGCTAGGCATAAATTAGGAAAGTTTGAAATTCCTAGTTGTAATAAAGGGCCTTCAAAGTCTCATGACTCCAAAGGGAAGGCCAAGGAAGAAAACACACATGATCCTATCAAAGAATTAACCCAATTAATCAAGAGAATGGAAGCAAATCACACTAAAGAAATGCAAGCCATGCAAAATAGGTTGGTGGCTATGGAAAGATCACAAGTGCAAAGATTCCAACCCAGGCCAATTGAATAAAGGCCCTCCTCAAGATTATAGGCCTCCAAATCCATTAGAGTCCACCAGCATGGTAGATCAAGTTCCCCCTTATTTTAGGCCATGTGATGAGTTTCATGAGGAGGCCACATGCCCATATGTGAAGAGAATCATGGAAAGTGGCATGTTAGGAGGTGAACACGTGGGAACAAGTGGTCAAATCACTATGTTCTCCATGGAGGATCAAGTTAACACCATTGAAAGAAATCAAGAAATTGAACATAGGCCTAATAATCTTGGGTTGATAATCATGGAAAGTGGCATGCCCATATGTGAAGAGAATCATGGAAAGTGGCATGTTAGGAGGTGAACACGTGGGAACAAGTGGTCAAATCACTATGTTCTCCATGGAGGATCAAGTTAACACCATTGAAAGAAATCAAGAAATTGAACATAGGCCTAATAATCTTGGGTTGATAATATGATTGCAAATTTTGATAATGTCATTGAGATTTTTGGGGAAAAGTCTACATCTGGACAGATTCTTGCTATGGAAAAACACAAAGGGATGTCTTATCAGAGAAGGGATATTCAAAACCGAAATAATCACAAAAAAAATTCTCCTCTTACTTCAGAATTAAACTTTTACTTGGGCAATTGGGTGGATAACGCAAAGGTTTCTATCCCAATGACAAAGCTTTTAAAGGGAAAAAGACCTAATGATGAACCAGAAGACGAAGAAATTATATTGAAAAGTATGAATTGTTATGTAGGGAACGAAGATCATCAACCATTTTATGTTACTTTGATAGTGAATAATCATCTTTTACACAACTGCATGCCTGATTCAGGGGCTTCATCAAATGTCATGACCAAGAAAGTCATGGAGCAATTGAACTTAAGGGAATCTAGGCCCTATCACAACATATGTTCAATGGATTCTAAAAGAATTGAAGTATGTGGGATAATTAAAGATTTACAGGTTTTCTTAGCTGCATACCCAGACATAATGGTGACTATGGATATTGTTGTGATAGATGTTCCTGATTCAGTGGGAATGCTCCTATCAAGAAAATGGGCATCAAATTTAGGTGGTAGCCTTCAGATGGACCTATCATATGCCACCATCCCCATGCCAGATAACACCTTTGTCAGACTTGATCGGGAGTTAGAGAAAAGATATCATGTTGAGGATCCAAGGAAGCCCAAAAATGAAATTATCTATGGGTCATACAAGCGAGGAAGTGATGCAATGCTGACAAATTTTCTACCATCCTTGATAAAATAAATTCAGAATGAAGAATTTAGGCATAACACAAAAAGCTTGGGTACTTCGAATCTTCCATCAAAGCATTCTCTAGACAAGTCAGAGGGATTGACAGTATTTGCATCATCATCGCCATCGCAGCTAACCAAGAGGAAAAGAAAAAAGCGAAAAAAGTGAAGATATAAAAAGCGAATCACTAGTTTTGAGCAGGATTCTCAACACATCAATAGTCAGAAAAGGAAAAATAAGGGGTTTGGTATATCTAAGGGCCATAAACAGGTTGATATTGGGGAAATCAAAGTCCCAAGATTGTCAGAATAGGACAAGGAACATCAGAGAAAGAACTTATGGATCTACCTGTGAGCAGGCAGGTTCTCAAGATGGATTTCACTGAAGACATCTGATGCCATGGTGCATCTCTGTATTTTATTTCTACCATTATTCTTTGTCATTTTTGTTAAGTAGTTTCATATCTTGAATAAATTGTCACTTAGCTCTTAGAATAAATTTCCATTTATGTACTTTTTCTATATTTGATTTTAAATGATGATATATTGAACGGACGCTACTAATATATGTCTTTTGTTAGTGGATGTAGATTCCAGGTTTTTGCGTACTATCACTTCCTATTCAACATGCATCCCCATGTATAGCCAAATGTTGACCATTGGAGTGGCACCTGAAGATTTTTTGAGGACTCCATGCCCAAGGATGTATCAGAGGCTTCATCTACCATTAGAGTTCACTATATCATCAGAGTTTTTCAACTCTACTTCTTCTTCTCATCTTCTTCTATTGTACTCAGATTCCACAAGCCCTACGGGGATGATGCTAGTGTGATGAATTGAGTCTTGTAACAAACCTAGGTAACTTGGGACCTTGTCATCAAGTGAGTTTACTCTGGGAGGTTTTTTTTACTTGGTTAATTATTATATCCTTACAGGCACTTAATAATTAATTGAGTTTTTTCCTCCAAGCATAACCCCAAAGCCAGAGTGCAGCTTGATGTTGAGGCCGTGGGTGAATCCTAGTGTTTAAGGTCATTGTAAATTACCATACTGGTGTTAAAATTATGCAACTGCGGTCAAATTCGACTTTGGACTACTCATTTGATGGATATGATGATGGAATTAAGTTCCTCTTTTCGAGAGGACTAAAATTGACCTAAAGATCACCTTGTTTGGACAAGCAAAAGTTGGTTTTTTGATTTCGTGCACCCACTCATGGATAATAGATCAGGTCGGCTTCACTCTCATGCACACTTGGATAGGTCAGACTCAACATCAAATGGACATTGTTGGACACCCCTAGAAGCCTATAAATACAAGTGACCTAGAAGCTCATTTGGACATCACAACATCAAGCATCTTCTTCCTTTCTATTTGATTTGGTTAGACACTTTGGTGAAGGAAAAGGCCGTACGGAGGTCCGAAGTCTCAGATCCGAAGCTCGCACAAAATTAGGGTTTTTGTTCTGGACGTTGGCACAAAATTGGGAAATTTCGTCCTTCGACACACACATGCTATGGTTAAGACGACGTCCAGGAAGCTACAGAGGCACGCACGTTAACTTGAAGGGAGCGTCTAGGGGTTTGACCACTGTTGACCATAATCCAAAGTTTTCTGAAGCTGTTTGAAGTTTGAATCAAGTTGTCTCTGATATATTTTGCCACTGTAAACTGGTTTTTGAAGTTGTTGGGTTGAATTGCTGATCATGTTATATTGGGCTCATTGTACTCTCTATTGAACATTTTATGACAATCTAATAAAAGAAGAATTTGAAATGGTTTTTCCCCTAGTGGGGTTTTTTCCCTGGTCTTTGACCAAATCTAGTGTCTCTTGTTGATATGCCAATTGTCTTCTTTGTCATTGCATATATTGTTCTATATTCAATAACTGTTGATGAATGGCAAGACTAACTGTAATTTGAAATATTGCTAATTGAAGTTTGGAATTGGGCTAAAGTAGTTGATACAACATAGAACAATCCGAAAAATTAACATGGTATCAGAGCTAAGGTGAAGGACAAGCCCAAAAGGAGACAAGCCTTGAAGCGCACATCTTTGAAAAGTTGAAAGAACTGATCTAGTCAAAGTCAAGATGACTTCCTACTTCAAGAGTGATGAGAAGTTGGGTGACTCATCTAATTTTGCTACATGGAAAGTTAGGTTGGATATCATAGCTGATAACAATGATGTTTTGGACTATATTCAAGGAAAGGTACTTGGGCCTCCAGAGAATGCATTCGCTGCTGCCATGAACAAGCACAAGAAAGGTGAGTTGAAAGCAAAACAAATTATCACTGATGGTTTACAAGATAATCTACTTACATATGTTGGAAACTTGAGAAGGTCTAAAGACATGTATGATAAGGTAGCCGACATGTATGAGGTCAACAATTTGAATGAAATCCTCACCTTGAAAGATCAACTCAAAGACACCAAGGTGAATAAAGGAGAGTCCATACAATCCTACATAATGTAATACGATCAATTGCTAAGAGTTGGAGAGGCTGTTCTTGACAGGGAACTGGTGGTCGTGACTCTAAGAGGTCTCGCTCTGATTTGGGAAACATTTATCACTACTATAAGCAACACAAATGTCCTTCCTTCATTTGATGAAATTGTTGGAAAACTCACTCAAGAAGAGTCAAGGATGATAGCAAGAGGAAGGATTCAAAAGCACAAAGAAGGAGAACCCATTGCATACATTGCTCATGACAAGAAGAAGAAGAAAGGGAAAGGAGGTCCATCAAATTCAAGAAAGCCTCCTCCAAATTCTGGTGGAAGAAAGGAATATGTGAACATTGAATGCTACAATTTTATAAGAAAGGGCACTATGCTCGAGATTGCCCCAAGAAGAACGATGGACCACGTTATAATACTAGAAGCAACAACAACAGGTTCAATGATCAAAGGAGGAGAGATGACTGAAGGAATGACCGCAATGGAAGAAATGATGGAAGAAGAAAAGATGCTCCAAGTGACCGCGAAGAAGATCGTCGTCGACAAAAGAAGTCAAAATTCTCCAGGTATGAAAGTAATGTTGCAAATCAATCTAAATATATTCTTATTTTTGCTCTTACCAGTTCATCCCCTCTAGATTCGTGGGATAGTTGGTTGGTTGATAATGGGGCCACTCATCACTTCTTTGGTTACAAAGAAGTTCTCTCTAACTTGGTAGAGAGGGAGTCAAATTTGAAAATCATTCTTGGAGACAACTCCACTCATCCCGTTAAAGGTTTTGGATCCATCAAATTTCATTTGAATTTTGGGGAATCTATTGTACTACATGATGTAATGTATGTGCCTGGGTTAAAGAAGAATTTGGTATCAATATCCGCTTTGGAAGACAAAGGGATGAGGCTTGCATTCATCAAAGGAATGGTTCTTATTGGCCTGTTGGATCACTTATGAGAGATGCATTCACTTTGGGAACAAGATATGAAGGACTTTGCAGGGTCACTGGAAGACCACTACTAGCATTGGTTCATAATACAAATCATTTAAGAGAATTATGGCACCGAAGGTTGGCTCATCTTCATATGATGCTCTTCCGAAATTGGAGAACTTGGTCTCGGGGATTGCAAAGTTTCAAGCTCAACATAATGGAGGATGTCCGAGATGTGCTAGTGGAAAAATGACAAGGGGACCATTCCCCTCTAGTGAAAACAAGACCACTGACATCCTCCATTTCATTCCTTCCAACATATGTGGACTGATGCCCGTGCACTCTATTAGTGGATATATCTATTACATCACATTCATTGATGACTTTTCAAGGAAGGCAGGGTTATACTATTTGAAGCATAAGGATGAAGCCTTTGAAACACTTAAGGAGTTCAAAGCATTGGTTGAAAATCAAACAGGGAAGAAGATCAAAATATTCAAGTTCGATAATGGTGGAGAATACATGTCAAATGAATTCATTGACGTTTGCAAAAAGGAAGGTGTCAAGAAGGAAACAATTGTGCCATATACTTCCAAACAAAATGGTCTAGTTGAAAGGAAGAACAGGTCTATAGTAGAAGCCACTCGAGTGACACTCCATGATCAAAAGTTCTAAATTTCTTTGGGCCGAAGCTTCACATGTTGCCGTATATGTTCAAAACAGGGTGCCTCATCAAGCTTTGGAAATCAAAACTCCTGAAGAAGTACTTACAAGTGTGAAGCTCGATATTAATCATCTTCGCATATTTAGATGTCCTGTATATTTCCATGTTCCGAAGGATAAAAGGAACAAATTGGAAGCTACAGAAAGAAAAGGTACGTTTGTTGGGTATTGTGAAAATTCTAAAGCATTTAGAATATATATTCTTGGTCAAAGAAAGGTTGAAATTAGCAGGGATGTTACATTCGATAAAGATGTTGCTCTTGGAAAAGCAAGAGACCTTCCTCCACCTCCTCCTCCCGAGAAGAATGGTGATATGGATATCCTGGATGGCTCCTCCGTGCCCGAATCTTAGACTGATATTGTTAATGGTCCCATGGAGCCCATGGATCCCGTAGATTCTCCTCCTAGTAATCCTCTTACTAGGAAGAGACCACTTTGGCTCTGTGACACTCTTCTAGATGTTGATAGTCATGTGCCTGTCCGAAGATCGTTTAGAGAAAGGAAGAAGCCATGCAGATACCAGGGACATGTTGTAGCCATGAGCATTGTGATTCAAGATGAACCTTCCACATTCGAAGAAGCTGTAAAAGAACACGTTTGGAAAGATGTTATGGCCGAGGAATATGAATCTATTATGATGAATGATGTATGGGATGTTGTGCCGAGATCAAAGGGGAAATCCGTGGTAACTTCGAAGTGTATATTCAAGATCAAGCATGGAATTGATGGAAGCATTGAAAAATGCAAGGCAAGGTTCGTGGCTCAAGGATTCTCCCAGAAAGAATGAGAAGATTATGATGATATATTTTCACCTGTGGTTCGGTATACAACCCTTCGTTCGATAGTTCCCCTTGTCGCAAGTGAAGGATGGACCCTTCATTAGATGGACGTAAAGACCACATTCCTCCATGGCATGCTACAAGAAGAAGTGTATGTTGAACAACCTTAGGGATTTGAAGTAGAGGATCGAAAAACACGTTTGTAGATTGAAGAAGGCATTGTATGGTTTGAAGCAAGCCCCAAGAGCATGGTACGCCCACATAGACAGTTATTTGGTGAAGCTGGGATTCATAAGAAGTAATGTCGATCCCAACCTCTACTTCAAGGTAGTTCAAGGCATGCCATTGATTTTGGTTTTATATGTTGATGATCTATTCTTGACAGGTAGTGAGCCTCTAATGATCGAGTGTAAGAGGGAGCTATCCTCTGAATTCGAGATGAAGGACCTTGGACTCATGCACTATCTTCTAGGTCTTGAGGTGTGACAAGGGCCCGACGACGTTTTCCCTTCACAAGGAAAATATGTTTTGAAGCTGTTGGAAAGATTTGGAATGATATAATGCAAGTCCCTACCCACATCTATGGGAATGAACTTCAAGAAGTTACGTGGAGAAGCTGCAGGACCCGATTTGGTGAATCCATTCGAATATAGACAGTTGATTGGGGCTCTGATGTTTCTTGTGAGCACTCGTCCGTGAACACGTTGAGTCAATTCATGACCGAGCCTCTCCATGCACATTGCATTGTTGCCAAACACATTTTGAGATATTTGCAGGGGACAATTACACTTGGTTTGAGATACTTTGCCGGAGATGTTCGATTTCATGGATACACCGATACTGGCTTGGCAGGAAATGTTATCGACAAAAAAGTATGTCAGGATGTTGTTTTAGTCTTGGATCTACCATGATATCTTGCATGAGTAGGAAGTAGAAGTCCGCAGCATTGAGTACCGTTGAGGCAGAGTATATTGCCATTAGCATGGCTAGTTACGAAGTAGTTTGGTTGAGGAAGCTCTTTGGAGAGCTATTTGAGCAGGCCGTAGACACTAAAGTGATATATTGTGAAAACAAGAGTGGGATCCGTCTTGTAAAGAATCCCGTGTTCCATGACAAGTCCAAGCACATAGAGATCCGATACCATTTCATTCGTGATATGGTACAGAGAGGAACTGTTCGACTCCATCACATATCGACAGATGAGCAAATTGCAGATATTCTCACCAAAGCTTTGCCGAAAGGAAAGTTCTTGGTCTCAGAGAGAAGCTTGGATTGATGGATGTGACCCCTCTTGATAAGGGGCACCATTGGTTGAGGACACTGAGCCATACTCTTCCCCCTTGTCTGAGCTCCCAGGGTGAGGAATTGAGATGGAGGGCTCTTGGGGTTGAGGGAACTTTAGACAATAGGGTATCACCCCTATCTATTACCCATAGGGTTGGAGTAGTAGCTCACCCTATCTTGGTCTTTGCAGAGTATACCCTAGTTGGCATCATACCCACATGCTGGGCTTGTTGGGATTATCCTTCCTTGTCTGGCCAATGGGTGAGGAGGCTTGGGCGTGTGAGATCCTTACCTTTGGTAAGTCGGGTATCTCGCCCAAGCTAGGATTATGATGCAGGTGTTCTACCACATGACTCTTAAGGGTCATTGTTGGGAAGATCGGTGGGCAATAGGATGGGTTGAGTAGTAGCTCCCCTACATCACCTATTGCTTGATATGGGTTGAGTTGTAGCTCCCCCACGATATTTCTGTGTAGTAGCTCGAGGACAAATATTTTCGCGTAGTAGTCCGATGACAGACATTTTCGGGTAGTAGTCCGTTGACAAATATTCCTGGTAGTAGCCCGTTGATAGAGATTCCGGGTTGTAGCCCGCTGATAGAGATTTCGGGTTGTAGCCCGATGGATAGAGGGTGGTAGCTTTTGCTCCCCATGATTCTTCTTCTTTAGATTTGAGAATGTTTAAGCAGATAGAGTTGAGCATATTTGCACACATGATGACAGGATGACACATTGATCGATGGACAAATTTTACTGGTGGAATTGTCCCTAGTTGAGAGGGAGTGTTAAAATTATGCAACTGCGGTCAAATTCCACTTTGGATATGATGATGGAATTAAGTTCCTCTTTTCGAGAGGACCAAAATCGATGTAAAAATCACCTCGTTCGGACAAACAAAAGTTGGTTTTTTAATTTTGTGCACCCACTCATGGATATTGGATCAAGTCGGCTTCACTCTCATGCACATTTGGACAGGTCGGGCTCAACATCAACTAGACATTGTTGGATACCCCTAGAAGCCTATAAATACAAGTGACCTAGAAGTTCATTTGGATATCACAAAAAGCATCTTCTTCTCATCTATCTGATTTGGTTCGACACATGAGCTAAGGAAAAGGCCGTACGAAGGTCCAAAGTCTCATATCCGAAGCTCGCACAAAATTAGGGTTTTCTGCTCTGGACGTTGGCACAAAACTGTGAAATTTTGTCCTTGGACGCACACATGCTATGGTCAAGACAATGTCCAGTAGGCTACAAATGCACACACGCTAACCTGAAGGAAGCGTCTAGGGGTTTGACTATAGTAGACCATAATTCAAAGTTTTTTGAAGCTCTCTGAAGTCTGAATCAAGTTGTCTCTGATATATTTTGCCACTGTAAATTGGTTTCTGAAGTTGATGGGTTGTATTGCTAATCATATTGTATTGGGCTCACTGTACTTTTTGCTGAACATTTTATGAAAATCTAATAAAAGAATAATTTGAAAGGGTTTTCCCCCTACTGGGGTTTTTCACCTGGTCTTTGACCAAATCTAGTGTCTCTTGTTGATGCGTTGATTGTCTTCTTTGTCATTGCATATATTGTTCTATCTTCAATTACTGTTGATGAAGGGAAAAACTAATTGTAATTTGAAATATTGCTAATTGAGGTTTGGAATTGGGTTAAAGTAATTGATACAACAGACAACTATCTGAAAAATTAACAATTAGATCACACAATTTTTTTTGTGGAATTTGATTAGGTCTAGGGGTCAATTTTTTAAATTTCCCGTAGGGCGGAAATTTGAATAAATTTTGAAAATAAACTATAATAAGTGATGTCTAGAGAAGTTGTATGGGGTATGTGTGATCAAAATTACACCTCTCACCCTCAACTTTCTACTATGACACACTTTGAGGGGTAAAAAATAAGTCCTAGACCCTCATAACCTACTTTTCCTAGGTTTTGTGGAAAATGTGGCAATAAATTAGCCCAACAATTAAATAAATTGGAGAAAATAAATATCCACACATGCTAAATGATGTGGAAATGAGGTGGAAAATTACCAAGGAGTTAAAGAGTGATGTGGACTTCACCATGGACCAAGAATCAAGGAGAAACATGTGACAAAAAGGGAAATCAAATTTCTTGGAGAAGGACCACAAGTTCCCAAAGACAAATCACATAAATTGTGGAAGATAGCTCGAGTTCCAAGTTGAGTTGAGTATTTGGTGGAGATTTGATTGAGTTTGCTTGAGATGAAGTGGGGAGTGGTCTCCTACCACTCCACTTCACATAACCACATGTCCCTCTGTCACTCCAACGAGTTCTCCTCAACGATTGTGTGGGGCTCTCTACAGGAAATCGAATGGCGACTTGGGAAATACTAATTTGCATGTAGAAGCATTGAAATTATCACCCATTTGTCTGGGGATAAACTCCATTTTCCTTGGGATTGGCTCCCAAACTTCTATATAATAGAGCCATGGGCTTTCACTTTGGAATCATTGTTAGGAGCTCTTGTGCTTGAGGAAGTTTTCCTCTTATGTACATTTGTTCTCAATTGCAATAAAGACTTTGGGGTTCATTCATGAGTTGTTGTTCCATTGGAGTACGATGATTGACTCACTATTGATATAATTTCCTTCGCTCATCTTTGATCTATTTTATTTCCATATGCTCTTGTAGTTTTGTTAATGTAAAACTATCTTGTATTGACTATTGATTTAGAAGTATGCTCTAGGTGTAGAAAATCTCTAGTTATTTTCCAATAAATTTCTAGAGTTTTCTTATCATTGCTTATTTGCTAGATCTATATGGGACTAATGTTTGATTGAAGTTTCGCAGAGAAAAATCTTGTTGGATCAAATATCAAGCATGAGGGGAAGTCTTTGGAGAGACCAACCCACTCTTGACACATTCTCCAAGGAGCTCTCATTGGTTCTTTGAATTCCATAGTTCATCTTACGAAGTGATTTTTTACAAGGATTTCCTTTGACATAACTTGTATACAAACGCTTCATAATTTAAATCTCTTTAAAATTTTTTGCTATCATTGATTTATTTAGCTATTTAAGAATATTCCCCAAAATAGGCAAGTGATGGGGTTCACTCCCATCACTTGATTTGGTTTTGTATATTATTTTGTATCATACTTACATGCTCTTTTATGTTAAAATTGGCAACTAGGGCCAAAATCCATGTGGGTCATCTTATTAATGGCAGCTGATATTTTCCTTGGATCCCTCTCATCGAGAGGTGTAGGATTGATCTAAAGATCATTCGATTCCGATAAGTATTCATGGAGATATGAATTTATATGGGACAATTCGTCAAGGTTGGCCAACAACCAAATAACCCCCACTTGTGCTCAACGTTTTAGTATAAAAGGAGGTGGCATGATAGCCATTTGGACATACTCTTGAGATCTCTCCTCTCCACTCATCTGGGTTTTGGTGGAAGGAGACATCACCAAGAATCTACGCTGCCCTAATGTAAAGATGCTCTACACTAAGGTTGTCATGATAAAGAAGTTCTAAAATGCAGACATGAAGTTGATGAGGATACCCTAGCTAATATGCTGTCCAGAGAAGCCTAGTCACAGTCATGAAGGAGATTTGGCCGCAGTAAAGAGGTACCTATTCACATCCTAAAGAGGCTCCAATACGCTACCCAAACCTGCCCTAATACGCTGCCTAAAGGATTCCCTTAACCACAGTCAAAAGAAGCTTCTTAGCCGTAGCAAAGAAGGGGGATCTACCCACTGTTTAGGGGAACTTCTACATGCAGCAAGGCAACCCTAATTCGTAGACATGAGGAGGCCTTAAAGGAGCCATAGTTGCATATCTAAGGAAGGGCTAAACGTGCCCTAGACGCAGTCTATACATGGTTGAATGCAGGCCTAAACGCAATCACCTTAACACTATTCTAGGCCGCATTTTGTGGAGGGTTTCATGGGCCCTTAGACTGTTGTGAAAAGGGATTTAAATGGTTCCTTATATGCAGTCTCATGACTGCCTTAAGCACAAGAAAAGAGAAGGTTACAACAGTTCATTAGTGGGACTATTTGGGAGGTCTATTATATCAAGGAGGACTGTTATGATGCAGCGTGGAGGGTAGCATCTCATTGGAGGACAACCGTAGTCATTAAGAGCAATTCTGGGCCAACTTAGATGGGCTGTTAGGGACTGTGGTTAGTACCCTAACCAGTCCCAGAATTGCAGCATTACAACATGTTCAAGAGTTGACATTTCTCTAGACTAAATGTCGCTGCGTTAATAATGATTGGACACTATCTGGGATTCGTTGCTATGTGCTAGGCCGCAGGCCATAGCACCATAGCAACAGTTGTTATGGGTAGTGTATCAAGGTGCAACGTAAGTGTATCAGGGTGTGCAACACAAGTGTATCAAGATGCAGCATGATGGGCACAGTAAGGTACAACTTGAAGATGTAGCACAAGGAGGTGCAACATGATGATATGGTGTAGCAGCATGATGTGTGCAGCATGATGATGAAGAGTAGCAAGATGGGTACAACATGATGAGGTACAACTCAGCAGTGATGTAGCATGGTGCAACTCTGTGATGATGGACATGGTATGATGGTGCAGCATGGTGCAACACCATGATAGGGTGATGGAATCACGAGTCCATATTAGTTATCTCATGAGACATTTTCTTATAGAAGATCTATGCTCTTATCTTGTCAAGTCAAAGTGTTGACTTCTGATGTATATGTACTATCTCTTTCTCTTTCTGCTGAACTATTGAAGAACATATAAGAAGAATTGATCAAGGGTTTCCCCACATTGGGATTTGTCCTTGGCTAGCGCCACATCTTGTGTCCTCTTGTCTTGGCTTGTCTTCTGTGATTTATGTTCATGTTCTATCTGCAGTTTACTTTAATGTTGATGTGATTGCTAATCTGGAAAAGATATTGAGCTAACTGTGAAAATTGAAATAAATTGCTTTAAGCATAGAACATACCTAAAATTAACATTTTACACTAATTTTGTCTCATTTTTGCAGCCCATAGTTGGAGTTTTGACACAAGTGCCTTGAGGAAAGACTATTTAATTCTAATTAGTTTTCTTGTATGACCTCTCAAGCATCCAAGATTTATTTCAAGGAGGTCGTGGACACTAGAAGGAGCTACAAATAAGGATATGCCATGTGCCTTTGTGGAGATTGTAATTTTCAAATTTTAGCAAGTCTTCATTGGTGCTTGAGGTTGTTGTTGTTGGAGGGATATTATAACCATTTTCTAGCTCCAAATATTGTATTATTTCCCTTCATCTTTTGAGCAGCCGTCTAAGAGGCTTTAACTCCATTGTAATATCATAATAAAATATCTCTTTTTCTTGTGGGAGCTTGGGCTTACCCAAGGCATCCTTTCTCTTCTTTTAGAAGGAGGATTTTGTGTGGGTGGATTAATTTTGCATCTTTCTAACTTTCATTTTTAGCTCATTTTAAAATTAACACAACCTCACCATCACATTTCAATTTCTAAGTTAAATTTTGCTACAAGTTTCACTTGACGCTTTGCATTTCATTCTTGCTTAGAAGTAGAAGTTGATATTTTTCTTTAGAGAAACTCATTTCTTACATGTAGGTATTTGGAGTTACATAACAAGTTTAATTTAGTTGCTTAACTTTTTGCTTTCTTTGGGATACAATTGCTTCCCTATAGGCTCAATTGTTATTTTGCTCACTTATTTTCCAACCATACTTTACAAGCGAGCATTCACTTTTCTTTAGCTTCACCTATTTCCAATTGCTGTAAGTTTATGCTTTGTCGCATTTACTTGGAGCAATTTACAATTTCATTTGCTTATGAAGCTTATGTTTATGTGTCTTGAACAATTTTGAAGTTATATCATTGTGCCATCTCCCATTTACTTGAGGCAATTCTCCTTTTGCAAAGCAAACTTGTGTCACTTTAATTCATTTTCAAGCTAAGTTCATTTTCCAATTAAAGTTACATTTGCAATTTACTTTGAACACTATCTCATTTCCATTATATTGAAGCATTGCGAATCTCTCTTGGAAAGCTTAGTTGCATAACTTTTAGGCATTTTAGCATAGTTTGCATTTTAACTGAATTAACCTTCAAGCATAATCTTGGTTGATAGACATCATAGGGAAAATGCTTTTTTTGGAAAATTCTTCCAATTGATACAAAGTAAGGTAAAGAGTGTGTGACCCTATAGTTATGAAGGTGGCTTGTCCTCTTGCAGGAACGAAGGCCCATGTTGGCTAGTAAGATTCAGGGGAAGGGTATTGTTAACGACACCATCGTGTCCTCAACCCCTCTTTCATATAGTCACCCCAATTTTTACCTTTTGGCAAGAGTTCAAGAGGAAGATCTCTCACTTAGAGTAGGCGTTTAGCTTAAAATTTACCAAGATTATTTAATTTAACCTTAGTTAAGTTCATTTTATATTAATGCACTTTACCTTTCAAGCTATTTTACTTGCAATCCATTTATATACTTGTCATGATAAAGATGTTTTGAATTGATTATTTTGTAATATCTCATTTGGGCAAGTACCATATCTTTCATTTTGCAAGTCAAGTTTTAGCTTGTTTCATTTTGTAAGTTATTTTATTTTGCTTCTTTACATGCTTTAGAATTGTGAATGGTTATACTTTGAAAGCATTTTTTTGAGAGCAATTTTAAATCTTGCAAGTCATATTTAATATCTATTTGATTGACATGGTTACTTGTGTTTCACTTCGAAACATTTCATCTCTAGAGCAAGTGTTATTTATTTTGAAGCAATATTGAAGACATTAGTTTTATATGGTCATCTTTTATTTGTGTGTTGATGGTTATTGAAGTATATTTCATTTCATATTGCTTATTATATTTGCTCATAATCTCAAGTAATCCAACATCTCCTAGAAACCTCACATCACCTTTTAACTTAGTTTTTTCATTTAGGGACCACCCCGTTAGCTTACTTAGGAGAGAGTTTAAACAAAGAGAGTTGAGAATAGGTGATAGCCTCATCTCTTAATTTTGCCACCAACCACACCTTGTGGGGTTTATGGCTTTTCTCACTAACTTAGCTGTGTGTGTGAGGCGGCAACATTCTTTTGGCGCCATTTCCGGGGACAAGTTTTATTGTACCTGGGAAATCGACTAACTTTTTGGGATAATTTGACCAGGGTTGACTTCAATGTTGATTTCAAATTTGACTGCAGAAATTATGACAGTGTTTCTCTCTCCTTTGACTGGGTTTGACCGAACTGTTTTGGGCTGATTTTGACTCTCTTGGAAGGTTGAATTGGATTGTTGTTGAGCGAGCTGCTTGGAGGACTTTTTGGTGCTACTTTGACCAACATTGACTTTTTGGTTAGGGTTGTAGTTGATTGTTGTTGACTGCTGATTTTGACAGGATTGTTTTGGGAAAGTAAATTTGATATTTGTACTCTCTCTATCTTTGCTAAACTATTGAATAATAATAAGAAGATTTGATCAAAGGGTTTTTCCCACATTGGGGTTTTTCCCTGGCATTCGACAAATCTTGTGTCCTCTTGTCTTCGCTTGTCTTATGCACATGTTTTTATGTTCTATCTACATTTACTATCGAGGTGTTTAATTTAATGTGATTGCTACTGAAAATAATTGGAAATTGTCATTGGGCTGATAAGGAACATTGAAGTAAATTGTGCTAAAGCATAGAACATACCATTGTTATCTAAAATTAACAATGATGTTGATGCAGGATGCCTTCCAAATGTAGTGGATGGATATATCAACATAATTAGCTCATTCAACCTTTTCTTAGGGAAAATTTTCAGCGAGAGAACAACTGAAGAAGTCATTATGAACATTGAATACCTCCCTAGCTAAGAGGGTGTGTTGGATTTGTGTAGTTGTGGTCGGTCTTCATATCTAATAATTTAGCCCTTCATATATATTTAATAATAATAATAATAATAGTAATAATATTAAATACAAGACATTTTCTTCATATCGATTTCAAAAGAAAGGATTTTGAATTTTTGAATTTGAATATTTTGGATCCAAGAAGGTCAAGTTGGCCCTCTAAATGATCAAGTCGCCCAACTTGTTGTGGCACCCATTCAACCTCCTAAGAGGTCTATATATATGGCATTCAACCTCCTCCTCTTAGCATTATTCGATCTCGCACACACAAAAAACGACATAGTATCTTCTGATCTAAGCGAAGGAGAAAAGGACAAGAAGGAAAAAGACTATTCCATCATCCTCCCTCTGAAATTGACCTTGCACGTATGGACTTTACTTCTCTGTTGACCTCGCATGTGTGGCTGAGTTTTTGGGCATATCTGGGCAGCAGGTTCGAGCTTTTCTGGCTGTAGAAGGAGGCCGAAATTTGGCCCTAGCAGAGTAGACCAAGCCGAGTCTATTGGGAAACATTTTGACTTGATAAGAAGACAATTTGACTAGGTTTGACCAAGGTTCTCTTGTTGGTCTGTTTGACCTTATTTTGACTGGAAAGGATTAGTTGCATCTCTTGTTGGATTGAATAATTTCTCTAAGGTTGTTAGGGTTTTCCCCAAGTGGGTTTTTCTAGGGTAAATCTTGTGTTGTCTATTGATTTTTGGAGCATCGGATGTGCTCTAGACATGAAAATTGGTGGAGAGGCTAAGGCACATGAGATCTCCAAGACCCAGAAATCGTTTGGGGAAATTCCACCCGGATGGAGAGATATTAAAACAATTAATATTTTTAATGGTGTTCCAAAGTCTAAACTTAGGAAAATTAAAATATTAATGTGTATTAATATAATATGGGTGAGAAAGTTCTAAATAACGAGGATCAAGCCAGATCTAATCTTAGCCGTTGATTAGGGACTTAATCTCGGCCATTGAATCGTCAACAAGAAAAGTATAAGAGGAGGCTTGAGGGTCAGTTGGAATTTGGAAATACACCAAGTCAGATCAGTTTATTCAATTTTTTAGGGTGAGGTTTGTTGAGGAAATCGAGTGAGTGATCAGTTGTAGTGAGGGGCAAGAGGCTGAAGAATACATAGCAAAGAGGTAGTGCAGGCCCTAGAAGCGCTGACACAAAGGACGCAGAGGCTGACGCAAAGGCCGTAGAGCTGACGTAGAGGAAGCAGAGGCTGATGCAACCAGTATAGAAGCTGACGTTGGGCCTCAGAGGCAGCGCTGGGGAGATTCAGTGGGGCAGACTGAGAGCAGATCAACAAATTCTGAGCTGGGAGAGGGTGACGCAGCTCCTGAAGAGTGACGCAGTTCTAGAACAGTGCTTGGAGCAGCTTTCGCTGTCCAACAAAGGAAAGAGCTGAAGTCACTGCGGGGTTTGATCATCTGGTTACTGATTTGCCGGAATATCTGTCTCTAGATAGAGGTACTACTCGGGTGAGCCATTTCTGGCACCCTAGTTGTATTCATGAAATCTGTTTTAATAATACAAACCCTCTATATGTTGCACTGATTTTCCTGAATTGGGTTTTTTCGGGGACGATTGTCCAAAAATAACGACGTCCCTTGTGTTATTGTCTCAGTTTATTTCAGTGCATGATCTGTATATTTGTAAAGGTTGCAATAGTGTTTACTTCAATGTTTATGCAATTAAATAATTTGTTAATGTAAAGAACAAGTGGGAGATTGTAAACCAGTAATTGTAGTAGGGGTTTCTGATGTGTTAGATTCAGGAATTTCATATTGTCTTTATGTATTATTGTTTCATTGTGATCTCTATTGTCCTATTGCTTTTATGGTTGAATTTCTGAAGTATAATTGCTTAAAGAGTAACTGGAAGTGCTAAAGATAATCACCATATCATTGGAAGTAATTATAAGTTTCAAAAACTAGTGCTAGTGTCTATTGTACTTGTAAAATCAACATGTACTTGTGGGTAAGGTGCCCAGGACATGGGCTATTGGATCACATGACAATCGCAACAAAGTTTTGTGAAAGCAACAAGTCATTAGGGACAATAATCATTATCACATCTTGATCTAAGTGAACCAAGCTTGAATGTAATGGGCTATTTAACACTAGAAATAAGGATTCCCTTCCAAAATTAGAGCCTTGAGCTTGTAATGGTGTTTCCTCCTTAGCTAGGAGTGGTTAAAGGACAACACTATTAGGTGTTTCCAACCCTAAGGGGAAGTGACATTTCCTCAGTCCACCTATCAATGGATAGGTGTTAGCGGATAATAATGACGGGCAGGGAGGAAGACTTCATGGCTAAGTGCCATGGTCAAAGAGACCAGCATGATGGCGACCCACTTTTTGAGTGTATAGATGTGAGGAGGGAGCAATCGTGGATGCATGAGTTATGAACTCGGCCTGTGTTTTTCCACCCTTATTGTGCGCCTTTTACTTTTGCTTGATTTTTCTTTGTATTACCGTTCATAGCTCAAAGGGTTAGAGCTTGCTTTAAATGATGTATAAGGGTTGTTCTACCCCTTAAGGGTGAGTCATTTCATTGCTCATTGGGGTTGGGACATGCAAGGGTTCCTTTAATGGTGTAAGGGAGCAACACATGCTTAGAAGCCAGGTGATGGCCATAAGGAATGAGTTTGAGCTCATGCTTGGCTTTTGCCCACTTGCTAATTCCTGGTTGTCTTTTGCGTTTTCATATTCTTTATATTTTGCTTTGTGGCCATGATATGCTCTTTTTTTTTCCTTTTAGCTGCATCAACCTCCCAAGGAAAAGTTTTGGACCTTGCTAGAGTATGAGGATGTATGGGTTCCACATCCTATAGAACCAATGGTCAGTTGAACTAGAAGAATGGATGTAAGGGCTTGTAATGTATGATGGAAAGTGGTAAGTATGGAATAGGGATAGATGGAACTACACTATCTCAACTAGGTCTTCCTAAGTTGTGCCTCTCCTATACCCATTGGGCCATTAAGGGGGGTCCCATTGGAATAGGATCGAAGGTTAACCCCCCCATTTAAGGTGAGAGAACAAGATCTCTGTCAAAACTCCTCTTTCTTCCAGGTTACCCCATAATCCACATCAAATGCCCAAATACAAACAAACATAACCACTCAATCGCAAAATGAATAAAGTACCTTTTGATCAGAAGCCCACCTTCATCCATGTGCTCTTGTTGGATGGGTGAGAGGCATATGGTTGATGCAAGTGGCAGATATATAATGGCACACCATCAGTTAGTGGTGGTTGTCAGCGGCTGGATGGTTGGCCGACTAGATGTGTAGAATAGGAAAAAGGTTTTCTCTTATAACATTACCCATTTTGGTGGGTAATAGGCCTTGCCTCCCTTTCGACCGCGGCTCCTAGTGGCTGGTGTGGCAGTTGGGTGGGTTGTCAAACTTGTTGGCCACTTATGAGCCCCCCTCCCCACCCTGCGCTTTCCTTCCTTTTTTTTTGTAAAATCCAAAAAAAATTGGCCCTTGTTATAGTTGATTTTTTAAAACTCGGCACCAATTTCTTCGGCCTTAAAAAAAATCCCGCCTTTGCATGATCGCAGTTGAACCTGTCCCAACAACCCTGTACATGTTGGAAATACTGAGAAGGGTGTGAATCAATATTTCTTTCAATTGTTATTTTTACCAGTTAGATCATTTATAATTAGAACACAAAATGAACAATAAGAATAAATAATTTTATTAATCTCTTCTTTACAATAAATTCAATACAATAATGTGTAGGGCTCCAACCCTAGATGAAGACACCAATCTTCAATCTCCCAGGCTCCAACCTGTAGTTTGCTAAGCACCGACTTGGACTTCCCAAGGCTCCAACCTTGTCACTTTGAGGCACCAATCTTTAGGGCTCCAACCCTATCTTCTAAGGCACCAACCTTGTCTCTATGAGGCTCCTACCTCTAGGAGGCTCGAACACTCAGCTTGAATTCTTCAAGGTAGGTTTAATGGTTCTCCACGGCTCCCAATATCTTCTTCATTGAGCCCCCAGTTTATCTTTAGAAATGCCTCCTCCAAATCATTTCATCAATGACAACCTTGTCTTCTCAAAAGGTGTCACCACTGCTCTTCATATTACCCAAACAAAGATCTCCAAAGTCACCTCATGATTTCTTCAATGCATCATGGTCTCCAATAATATCTCCAAGACCTTCAAGGTGTCTTCAGTTGGCAGCCCAAGTTCTGCACTTGCTCTAAGCCTCTTCAAGGGCTTCTTCAAGAACTCTCCAAGGGAGTCTTCACAATGCTTGCCCAACAAGATATTTTTCCACAAGCTCTTCAATAGGTGCTCCAAGATGTCTATAATAACTGCTCCAATGGACTAATACAATTAGTCTCTATATGCACCAGATGTTCTTCAAGACTACTTTCACAAGTACTTTAAATATGTTCAAACCCAAAGCCCAATCAAGAGATGCACAATGTATTGTTCCAAATTGATATAGTAACTGTTCCTAGATGAGGTCTTGTTGCACAACAGGTTTACTTCAATCAAGACCCAAATTCTGCTTCCCAACAGTCCTAGTCTTTGACTGTTCAAGGCTCCAACACTTCACTGTGAAAATATGTTCTACGTCACTTAATCCTTCACTGTCCAAGATCTTTTTCACTTCATTGTTTAATACTTCATGCCTTCATTTCATCACTGATTAAGCCTTCAAATGCTTCACTGTCCAAGCCACCAATTGCTTCATTGTCCACCAAATGATTCACTGTCCAAGGTCTTATAACTTGTTTAGGCCACCATCACTCCTAGACTGACTTGTTGACTGTTTATGCCTTCATTGAATGGAAAACTTGATAATCACAGTCATTCCACAGTTATATCTTCACTGAAACTGAACCTTCAAAATATCACTGGTTTAGAAGGCTTGAGGTTTTAATGGTATTAACATAGATCCACTACTGAGATGTTTTGTGGCTAGTACCGAGCTTAGGATCAGCTGATCCGAAGTCTGAGGTGCTGAGTTTTTAGTTTGGTGAAAGTCCAAGCTTTTGAAGACAAGACTGAGGTATATACTCCACAGGTCCGAGCTCGTAACACTGCAACAAATCTTGAGTTTTATTGCTGAGCTCACATGTGATAGCCCGAACCTTTGAAGGTAGGTCTGAAGCTGAAACAAGTTTGGCCCTTCCAAAAACGCTGTCCACTGTTTTGTGTCTTGATGTCCGAGCCTTTTAAATGCTAATAGTTTTGAGCCCTCCACACAGGTAAGTCCGAGCCCTTAAAATCCTAATAGTTTTGAGCCCTCCACACAGGTAAGTCCAAGCTGTTTAGGCTTATCTCCACAGGTCCAAGCGTAAGTACAGGGCTGCAATTCGAACTGTTGTATAGTTCTGAAATCTGAGGCTGCAAAGTTATATCACTGTCCGAGTTCCTCAACTTCTGGTTCAACACAAACCTTGTCCGAGATTTTTAGAGAAGTAACCCAAACAGAAAAAATATATTTGCCCAAACAGTTATATCCTTTTATCCTCCTTGGCTTCCTTACTGCTCCATTTTTCTGTGATCTTCACCGAAATTTCTGTGTTAGAATGAGGAGTCTGAACTCCTATAATGTGAAAAATTCTGAATCTACACATCAGAAATCCTACTGCAATCACTGGTTTATCCTCTCCTACTTGTTCTTCACATTCAACAAGTTATTTAATTACTTAAACAATGATGAAAAATACTATTGCAACTTACACATACATTCAGATCATGAACTGAAATAAATTGAGACAATGACACAAGGGACACCGTTATTTTTGGATAATCGTCCCCGGAAAAACCCAATGCGGGAAAACAGGTGCAACATATAGAGGGTTTGTATTATTAAGCAGATTTCTGAATACAACTAGGGTGACAATTCGGCTCATCCAACAGAGAATAAACCTGGCAGAAATACCTCTATCTAGAGACAGATATTTTGACAATTCAGCCACTGGATTATCAAACCCCACGGATGACAATTGCTATTCCCAGTGCTCGGTAGTGATGGCTGCTCCAAGCTCTATGTTGGAACTGCGTCACCTCCTCTTGGAGCTATGTCACCCCCCAGTGAGCCTCCCTGGCTCATGAGTCGATATGATGAGCTATTACTCTCTCTGCCCCACAAAAAACCCCAGCGTTGCCTCTAAGGGACTGCGTTAGCCCCTCTAGCTTCTGTGTCACCCTCTCTGGAGCTGCACTGTCTCTCTTGCTTCTATTTTGCCTCTCTGCTATGTATCCTTGGCCTTGGACTGAAGTCCATCGACTGAATTGCCACTCACTGTGACTCAGACCACTTAGCTCGACTTTCTCAGCAAACCACGCCCCAAAAAAAATCGAACTCTTTGATCTCTTGGTGTATCTCCAATTGACCTTCAAGCCTCCTCTTATACTTTTCCTATTGATGAATCGACTATTGTGATCTAATCTCTAATCAACGGCTAAGATTAAAACAAGCTTGATCCTCGTCACTTAAAACCTTCTCACCCATATTTTTATTAATACACATTAATAGTTCTATTTTCCTAAGTTTAGACTTAGGAACTCATTAAAAATATTAATTATTTTAATATCTCCTCATCTAGGTGGAATTTCTCCAAACGATTTCTGGGTTTTGGAGATCTCATTTGTTCTAGCCCCTCCACAAAATTTCGGAGCTAGAGCACATCCGATGCTACCCAAAATAAACACTCCCTCTTAGCAAGGACAATGCTGTAGTAATACTCCTCAACAGAAGTACTACACTGATCCACTGCATCAGTCCTCTGTGCTGCTGATGCTTGGCCTGCTGCCCTTCATCCACTGCATTGTTGCTTCCTGTACTGCTGTCCATGACTCTGCCACCGCCACTGCTACATCTGTACTGCAACTCCTTCTCAAAACGTTGCATCATGCTACCCATAGCATTGCCACTGCTAACTGCTGCACTACAACTCAATTACTGAGAAATAAGCAACTGACAAACTCACCCAAACATTGACATGTTGGTCAGTATGGATGCCTTGTGATGCTGAAGCTACCTCTGCTGCTAGTCTGTGCTGACCCTCTGCTGCTACTGCGCTGCTGCAAACTGCTCTGTGCCTCTCGCATTGCTACAACATTCATTGCGCTGCCTTAGACTTTGGCAATCTAGCAATGCCACTGTCGCTCCATCACACCTCGCTCCAACCCACACCCGTCATTTTGATACTGTCTTTAAGGGCTACCGTAGTCGTATGTGATCCAAGAGTTTGGGAACCTCAATGATCCTGCCCTCCATGTAGTCTTCTCGAATACAACTCCATGTCGCCCCATCTCTTCTCCAGAGGCACATGAGCACTCATGTCACAATCGTCATCCTCCCCTCCTTGCCCACTTTTGCTGGAGCAACCTTTGAGTCAGAAGCCTCCCCCTTGCCCTTCTTTCGGGGACACTAAGTGGCATAATGTCCTAGTTCCCCACAGTTGAAGCATCTGACCTTCTGATGTCCTTCTTCTTTCTCTTTTGCTCCCCTTGCTGTCTTGCTGATGCGAGAGTTGCATCCTCCTCCTCCTCCTTCCTGACCTGGGCTCCCTTGCTGCTACTCCCAGTCTTGGTCATCCTCCTGAGCTCTTCTTGACGAAGAGCTGCCCACATCTCCTCCCAATTGGGGAGAGTCCCCAGTGACTGCATTTAGGGCAGTCCTGACGATGAACTTAGGATCTGGTGTAGACCCCACGGAAGACAACTGGTCGCGAATCCCTTGCAACATGAGAAGGAAGGGATCGATCTCCTCTCCTTTTTGCATTTGGTATTGTCTCAGCTGATTTTCTAATAGCATCTTCCCTTGGGCAGAGATGCCTGATACAAGGTGGTCAACGCCTTCCACATCTCCATTGTCGTGTTCTTCTCAACAATGTGTGGTACTACATGATCTTTGACCCGTCTAGGATCATGCACTTGGCCATAGCCCGGGCGTCCTCGTACTTCTTCAACGGATCAACGTCGACCGACTCAACAACTATCTTCAAGGCATAGTCCTTGATGTGATGTTTGTCTAGGATTGCCAGGATCCTGGCCTTCCAGATGACAACATTAGATGCTCCATCCAATCTATCCCGATCCCTCAACCCATTCACTGCCATCTCTGCTCAAAAATAGGACTAGTTCTCTTCTCCCTCTCCTGTTGTCGATCTAGCAAGACTTGGATCTGGATTCTTTGACCCAAGAAACCCTCTAAGGAACAAGCTCCTCTAGACTCCCTCTGAGTCCCGATTTCCTTCACGAAAATCCTCCTACCAACTATCAAATCACTTCCTCTCCAATCCTCCTCTGCTGCTGCAACTCGGATCTAGATCTCTTTGGCTAGAAATCTGTCAAGGCGGAGACTCCCTCGGGCCTCTACCTCGGCTCTGTCTCCACAGACACTGTTCTGCACCAACAAAAGCAGCGTCCCACCAACTCCTCAAATTGAATTTTCTCTGCTCCTCCAACCCCAACAACTGGCTGATTCGAACCTTTCAGGCTCTGCGCTGGCCCAGAGAGCTGACGTAGTCACTGGGTGGGATCCTCTCTATCTCTGCGTCACCTTTCGTAGGCTCAAAACGCTGACGCAGGTACTGCGTGAGCCTCTGCGTCACTCCTGCAACTGCTCCTCTGCCTCTGAAACAACGCTGTCACTCGGGACGATTGCTTCTTTGCAATAAATTCTCTGGATTTCTCGGCTGGTGTCTTCAGTCTCCTATGATTTGCAATGCTCTGATACCATGTGAAAATTTCTGAATCTACACACCAGAAATCCTACTGCAATCACTAGTTTATCATCTCCTACTTATTCTTCACATTCAACAAGTTATTTAATTACTTAAACAACGATGAAAACATTATTGCAGCCTACACATACATACAACTCATGGATTGAAATAAACTGAGACAATCACACAAGGGGCACTGTTATTTTTGGACAATCATCCCCGGAAAAACCTAATGTGGGAAAATTGGTGCAACATATAGAGGGTTTTATTAAGAGATTTCTGAATACAACTAGGGTGCCAATCCAACTCATCCAACAAAGAATAAATCTGGCAGAAGTACCTCTATCTAGAGATGGATATTTTGACAATTCCAACATTTGGATGATGAAACCTCACATATGACAATTGTTGTTCCCAGTGCTGGGCAACGATGGTTGCTCCAAGCTCTGCACTGGAACTGCGTCACCCTCCCAGTGAGCCTCCTTGGCTTAGAAGTCGATACGCTGAACTAATGCTCTCTTTATCCCACAGAAAACCCCAGTGTTGCCTCTAAGGGATTGCGTCAGCCCCTCTAGCTTCTGTGTCACTCTCTCTGGAGCTACGCTGTTTCTTTTGCTGCTGCTCTGCCTCTCTGCTATGTGTCCTCGGCCTTGCACTGAAGTCCCTCTGTCGAATTGCCCCTCTCACTATGACCCAGATCACTTTGCTCGACTTTCTCAACAAACCACGCCCTAGAAAAATTGAACTCTTTGACATCTTGGTGTATCTCCAACTGACCCTTAAGCCTCTTCTTATACTTTTCTTGTTGATGAATCGACTATCGTGATCTAATCTCTAATCAATGGCTAAGATTAAAACACACTTGATCCTTGTCACTTAGAACCTTCTCACCCATATTTTTATTAATACACATCAATATTTTTATTTTCCTAAGTTTAGACTTTGGAACTCATTAAAAATATTAATTATTTTAATAACTCCTCATCCGGGTGGAATTTCTCCAAACGATTTTTGGGTTCTGGAGATCTTATGTGTTCTAGCCCATCCACAAAATTTTGGAGCTAGAGCACATCCGATGCCTACCCAAAATCAACAATATACTGGTTTGACCTCCAACGAAGAGACATGTCCCTTGAGGGGACATGACAGCCTACACATGTCTCTTGAATTTTCTAACTTATAAATTCAACTTCTCACAATCTAGGAGTTAGGAGGCATATCATAGCTCATTAGAAAGGGAAAAATATCCTCTACGAGATGATGTCAATTTCATCCTTAGGCGAGGTAATCTTTCCATCAAGAAAATTATATTTGTGAAATTTTCATTATTATTTTTCATGGCAGCCATTAGATTTTATTTTTATGCATTCAATTTTTAGGGCTCCTTCATCATAGACTTAGGCCATTAAGTTTATTAGGATTAGGGCTTCTTCATCAAGAGTAAGGACATCATCATGGTTTTAGGGCTTCTTCATCAAGAGTAAGGATATCATATTAGGGCTTCTTCATTAAGGCTTCAAATGACTTTGATTCATAGTATAAGTATACATGAGGTTATGGCATCTTCATATTCTGACGACAAGGTTAGTTCTAGGGCTTGCATCACTAGGGTATTATGATCGATGGGCATCTAGGGCAACATCACACATCACAAGAATTTGCCATCACAAACAATGCCATATTGACATCAATGACAACCTTGACTAACAGTACAAACTCTAGTTTCCTGTAATTCTGAGATCAGTTTCAGAGATTCTGAGTTGATACCATGTTAGATTTCCTGTGAACCTAACACTCGGTGCTTAATTCTTAGCAAAAAATTGATCTACTAAATAAATACACAACTAAGCTCAAACACAAATTCAACGAAAGCAAATTTAAATAAAAGGTCTCATAAAACAACGACATAAACATATTCTGTCCAATCAAAATAGTTCATCATTAACAATGACTCAGAACCTACTTGGGCTCCCGTCTTGTGATAATGGCCCAAATGAGAAAATATTGAATGTGAATAACCTAGATTTGATGTAGTGGATTTTCCCTAGGTTGGTGCTCGATCTTGTTTGCAGATTTTATATCTCCAGCCTCTCTGCACTCCCTCAGACCTAGCACACCGCTCTTTGAAATGCCTCTCTCAATCTTGTGCTGCTGTAGCATGGTTCTCTGCTCTCCTCAATCTTGCTTTTATAACTTTATTTTGAGCTAAATCTATAACCCTATCCCTAATCTCATAGTGATTAATGGCCGAGATTAGATCTCGCCTCACTTGAGATCAACAACTAAGATTAAAATAGAACAACTAAAGTAAATTACTTTACTTTGCCTAAGTTTCTTTTAGCTTAGTAAGCTAACATACTATTATGTGCTTTTTCTAAGTTACAAAGCAACTTGCTCACACTTGAGCAAGTTTTCTAAGGAGAATGTGGGCAACTTTTGCACTGCTAGACACAAGGCCTATGCTAAAGTACCTACCCGAGCTTACATTCTCTTTTAAACAATGATAAATTCTACAATATTGCTTTTGCTAGCCTGATACAAGGGAAGCAATGGGAATATAATAAATAAGGTGGCTATGTTACTAAAGAACCTGCATCAATTGTTATATGTAGAAAGAATTGCCCTGATGATTATGTTCCCCCCACTCTGTTTTCTCCAATGATTCAGTATCTTGTTGCCCTAGGCTATCTTTCCTTTTGGAAATGATGCTTATAGTAACTATCAAATTCACCTCACAACTTGCTACTAGACCACAACACCATGGGCTTTCCTACACTACTTTGTCGACGCGAGATTAAAATTTATTTTATTTGCTGATATTTTTAAAGCTTAAGCTTTAATTATGTTACATATATTATGTAATAAGGGTCTAGCCTAGTACTGGTTACTAAACGTGTGTATTGCCATGGTGATGGAACCACAAAGTAATATATTGAACTTTTTGAAATTGTTTTTTATTAAAATAATATATTAAACTCACTTATTTGAGTTTATATTGACAGTTGACATCTTCGATAGTATTCTTCTGTATATATTTTGAAATTAGCAACCAAATTGTTGAAAGAGATCTGGTTTATCGAGTTGTTGTGAATCGTGACAAAGGGAGAGTAAGGAAAGGTGATGTTGTTATTTATTCTT
The DNA here is from genome assembly GCA_000404065.3 of Pinus taeda. Classification (NCBI taxonomy): domain Eukaryota; kingdom Viridiplantae; phylum Streptophyta; class Pinopsida; order Pinales; family Pinaceae; genus Pinus; species Pinus taeda. The sequence continues at coordinate 57,625 of APFE030469974.1, read as the reverse complement.
ATAATAGTTACTTCTTATCTAAGTATTCAACTACTCTTTCTAGTACAAATATTTTTTGTTTTGTATCTGGACCTCAAACTTTAAGGGTTGGAGGAGAGTCTTTTGTTCTTCATGCAAATCTGATTAAAAATACACTCTCTTTGCTCTTGTTGTAACTGGTGATTGATTATTTCAGTTGAAAAAAATTGAGATTTTTATGCACTAGGTCATTCGGAGCAGACAAAATAAAAATCACTAATGCTTGGTTCCCTTGTGATTAGCCTTGTGGTTAATAGTTATGTTGCTCTTTTCCTTCTGAAGTGGCAAACTGAGACATTCAAGTCATTGTAGGTACTGTTTATTTCTCCTGAGCGGCTGTTGAATGACAACTTTTTGTCAATCATTGAAAGCATTCCCTTAATTTCTTTGGTGGTTGTTGATGAAGCACACTGTTTATCTGAGTGGTGAGTAATCTCATGGCTTAAAAATATTTTCTGATGATTTCTCCTCTTTTTTGAAGTTGACAATGTTAGATATGGTGTGTTGTCTTTTTCTAGCGTGGTTAAAAACAATGATTGAGAAGTATTGTGAATTTGTGACATTTTCTTTCTATAATGGAAAAAAAAAAATATGCCATGCACTTCTTGTGACTACAGATTCTGTTCACTGTTGCATCTTTAGGTCAAATGCTCAGGCTTATCTTATGCATTTGATATGGGCATGCTTTTCTGCTGATGTATTTTAAATTATCTTATGACATGGAAAGTCGTATTGTTGCTACAGGTCCCATAATTTTCGGCCTTCATATTTTAGGCTTGGAACTATTGTCAGAAAAAGGTTGAAAGTACAGTGTGTTCTTGCCATGACTGCCACAGCAACGAAGAAGACACTGCAGTCTATATTGCATTCACTTGAGATTTCTCCCAGCGATGTTGTGCAAGTATCTCATCTGAGGGAAAACTTGCAGCTGTCATTCTCTTTTAGTGATAACAGGCAAATGCTAGTGCCTAGTCTTGTAATTTCCGTTGAGCTTCTGCAGGTACTTTTGTAGAGGTGTTAAAGAGTAGAAACTATAACCAACTTAACATAAATTCCTGTCCATTTTGTAGAATGAAGGATCTTCTCTTACTGATGAAGTCTCCTCCTTTTCTTGAGGCTAGGAGCATCATAATCTATTGCAAATTTCAGGTTTGATTATGCTTTTGTTTCTTTTGGTGTCAATTTTGGACTGTCATGCAAAGTGTTATTTTATAGTGAATTGCGTGATGCATCTGTAGAGCTCATATAGTTTCCCTTGCGCAGGTTGATGAGCAATTGTAGTTGAGTTTAGGAAATATTTTGTGTTCATCATGTACTTTAAATATATATATGCTTTCCTAACCTTAGGAATATATTCTTAAATGTTAAGCATATTATGAAATTATAACTTGGCATTGATATGTTTCGTATGCTTTCTTAACCTTAGGAATATATTCTTAAATGTTAAGCATATTATGAAATTATAACTTGGCATTGATATGTTTCGTGGGTCTTCCTCAAAAGCAGTGAACCACTCCATAAATTAAACTTTGACATGGAATTCAGTTACCATTTTGAGAAATTCTTGCCTAGAGTGCAGTTATTGATTCTCACCTTGCTCCCTCCCCCGCTTGCTTGTATTCATTGGCACTCGAGCAAGGTCTGAGTTTGTATACTTCGTATGTACACTGGCTGCTTACTTTAGCAGTCAGACTGCTTGATGGAAAGCTTTGTCCTCACTTTTCTCCTTTGCCTTATAGGTATGAACTGAGATGAGGGCATGGTGGGAAGTGGGAAGACTCCAATGAGGAAAAGAATTGTTCAAAAACAGAACATTCCAACAACTTAGATTTTTTTGTTGTTGTTGTTGTTGTTGTATTAATTTAATATATTTCAATTTTAATTTAAATATTAATAAAGAGAAGGCTAAGGCTTTAAAAAGTCTAAGACCGAATAGGGACAACATCATATTGAAAGCCAATGAGGGTATTGCTATTGTGGCATTGAATTGAAGAGACTGTGGAAGGAAAATAACAGAACATCTGGAAGCCTGTGGCAGCTACAGAAAATTGAACAAGGATCCAAGCATCAAGTTTCTGAGGGAGCTACCATAAACTATAAAAACCTCTTCTCTGGATGACTTCACTCCAAAGAGTCCTATTATTCCTTGTATTTATGATCCACCAAAAATACGCAAGGACAGGATTCCTCTATGTCTGATTGTAACACCATTGATGTTCCAACCTAGAAATTGGCGAAATTCTTGTCTAAAAATCTTAAACCATTGGCAGGATGCACTTCCTCCTTCATCAAGGATTCAAATGATTTTGTAGGCAATATTAAATGTGCAAAATAGAAAAAGATCTGCTGGTTGGCTTCGTTGTTGATTCCCTGCCCACAAAAATGCCAATGGGTGAAGCTTTAGAGTTTATTGTAAGCTTGACTAATCAGGAGACCGCAGGCTTGGTGAGTATATGTCTGAAGTCGGCATATTTCACCTCTTGTGGAACCATATTCAACAAACAAATGGTATCATAATGGGTTTTCCCTTGTCACTTCTTACCCCCCAAAATTGGGTGACCCAATAGGATAATTTTTCTCCCATCATCTCTTCCAACAGGCAGCCGACAGCTTCTGACAGTCACTAGTAGTGGTTGGCGATGTGCCATTCATATCTCTGCTACTTGCATTAGTCATATGTTTCCTCACCCATTTGGCAAGAGCACATGTTGGAATGTGGGCTTCCAATTAAAAGGTACTTAGTCATTTTGCAATCAGGTGCTTATGCTTGTTTGCATTTTGCGCATTTGGCATGGATTATGGGGTAACCTAGAAGGAAGAGGGGTTTTGACCATCATCTTCTTCCCTCACCTTAAATGGGGGGTTAATTTTTCATCACAGTCCAGTGGGATCTCCCTCAATGGCCCTGTTACCCATCTTGTGGGTGATATCCCTAATCCCTAGTAGAAAATTTTTCTCCAACATGGTCCTTAGTCGGCAACCAACAACCCCTTGCGGCCACCAACTAGCTTGTTGTGCCATTTCTTCGCCACCTAAGCAAGCCATGTGGTCCCTCACCCATCTGCCATGATCATATTTTTGAAGGTGGGCCTCCTGAACCTAAAGGTATGCTTTGTCATTTGGTAATTGAGTATTGTAGTTTACTTATCATGGACACTTTTGGGCATGGAATAATGGGGGGGATTCGGCGGAAAGAATGGGCTAGGTTTGTGCTGTTGTCCCCTAGACCCCTTTTGGATGTTAACCTTGGACCCAGTCCCGTGGGTTCTCTTTTATTGACCCTTGGGCTTTAGGGATGATGTTGCATGGGAAACCCCGATTTTTGTTGCGTGGTCCCGCTCCCTCATCCATATATATTCTTCCCCTTCCACTCATTATAACTCCATTCATCATTTCTCCCACCTGGGTCTACATTCCTCCACTGGGTCCACATAGGGTCATCTTTTCCCTAACCCTTGCCCACACCTTGGATTGGACTTGGAATGATGCCCCAGAAGTTGATGTAGCTGGAAAGAAATGTAAAAGCATAATTGGCCACATTCAACAACAAAATTTACCACAAAATGCAAAAGATGGTCGGGACAAACACATTTAGCACGTGGGAAAAAGCCAATACATTAGCTCTATCCCATCATCATGGCCATCATCCTGGTTCCTATAGGCCCTGGATAAGCCTCCTTTATCATTTAGGAACCCATGGTTGTCTTGTTACCCACCATTTTGTGGGTGATATCCCTAGGAGAAAATTTATCTCCAAGATGGTCTTTAGTGGGCAGCCAACAACCCCTTGTAGCCACCAACTAGCTCGTTGTGCCATTTCTTCGCTACCTGAGCCAACCATGTGGTCCCTCACCCATCTGCCATGATGGTACGTTTGAAGGTGGGCCTCCTGAACCTAAAGATAAGCCTTGTCATCTGGTAATCGAGTGTTGTGATTTGCTTATCATGGACACTTATGGGCATGGATTAATGGGGGGAATCGACATAAAGAATGGGCTAGGTTTGTGCTGTTGTCCCCTAGACTCCTTTTTGGATGTTAACCTTGGATTGTAGTACCATGAGACCTCTTTTATTGACCCTTTGGCTTTAGGGATGGTACTTCAAGGGAAACTGTGCTTTTGGTTGCGTGGTCCCGCTCCCTCATCCACATATATTGCCCCCTTTCCACTCATTATAGCCCCATTCATCATTTCTCCCACATGGGTCCACATTCCTTCGCTGGGTCAACATAGGGCTGGCTTTCCCCTTCCCCTTGCCCACATCTTGGGTTAGGTTTGGAATGATGCCCCAAAGGTTGATGAAGTTGAAAAGAAAAGTAAAAGCATAATTGGCCACATTCAACAGGAAAATGTACCACAAAATGCAAAAGATGGTTGGGACAAACACATTTAGCACATGGGCAAAAGCCAATACATGAGCTCTACCCCATCGTCATGGCCATCACCCTGGTTCCTACAGGCCCTAGATGAGCCTCCTTTATCATTTCGGAACCCATGATTGTTCCAACCCTTGCTGGGCAATGAACTGCCTTACCTTAAAAGGGGTATCCACTGCTATATATCAGACATCATGCTCTCACTCCTTGAGCCCCGAGCAGTTAATTAAAGAAAAATCATAAAAGGTAAAAGGCATATAAAGAAGGGTGAAAAAATTAAGGTTGGGGCACCTCATGTACCGCGATTGCTCCCTCCTATAGATTATATACCCAAGTTTGGGCTTTCCTTTTTCTAGCTACCCTTGTACCCCAGCGCCCAGGGTTGCCCCTTTTCATTCCCTACTCCATTCAACTCTTTACCACATGCCACCACCTTTTAAAGGATGTAACTTGGATATATTATGCCCTTTAGAAGTAGAAAGCACTCAATGGGCTACTTGGTTAACCCCATTTGGAGCTTGGAGATATTAGCACATGCCAAAGCCCATTATGGAAGGGCATGCCATTATGAAGTCCCACCTATTGCTCATGATTTGTAAGCTCTTTTACTAGATTTCCCTTGATGACTTGTTGTATTGGAAGGCTAGGGGACGCATTGGATCTTATGCAGGATTGTAGATGGTCTCCATCTTGGGTTTGGTCTTCCTATACGGGTCCTAACCATCCAGAGGGCTACATTGGCACATGTAGGGTGTGTGTTGAGATCCGTTGGCCTCCACAGTAGTAGACAACACTCCATGGATCCATAGAGATGTTCATAGATTGCTCGAGATTCACCTATTGGACGAGGAAGATGCACCTGGTTCACCTTTTCCCAGCCAACCCCACAGTTGTACCATGCACTTGGAAAATGACCCAAGACTTGTATGTTGCGTGGTATCACTTACATCATCATCTGAGCCCTTATAGATGGTCTACATGCATCTTTGACTTACTTGGAGACCCATGAGGTCACTTGTGTGCACTCACAACCATGGGGAGCACCACAGGTTTATTATGTGGAGAACAAGGGGCCAACCCCTTATCCATTTCTTTAGGAAGTCCAATTCATCATTTTGGCACTTATGGACTTCATTAGGCCTCTGAGAGAGACCATCAACATGCATTATTGATTATTCGACCTCTTGGGAGGCTTGCTATTTTGTTTATGAGCTAATTTGGTGGGGTTGTCACAAAAAGATATTTATTTGTACATTATTTTAGTTGATGGGCTAATCTAGGCTCAAATTAGGTAATTTGAACTCCTAGTAAGTGTCTAAATAGGAGAGACATGAATTCATTTTGGATCATCACTTGGATTGGATCATTCTCTCTCTTGAGAATTTCACATTTCCTTCTTGGTGGATGAAATTGGAGCATGGATCAATTTTGATGTTCGGATTGCATTTTCTTATCTTGGAGCTTCTTAAATGGCAAATGTATTGATGGTTGGGTATATTCTCTTAAATGTAAGTACAATTTTGATGCTATTTTCTTTTACTTTGTCACATACATTGATCATGGGATTTTCGCTATTTTAGGATAATTGCTGCATGCATTTAGTGCTTCATTGTCGAATTATGTTTCTATATAGCATATCTCTATGTATGGGCCATGTTTGCTGAACGAATTTTCCTAGAGATCGAAGTTAACTTGACAAGCCATTGTGATTTGCAAACGAACTATAAATGCTTTAAGGTCACTCTCTTTTTTGCCCTAATGCTAAACAAAGTTGCCCTTAAAGCCTCCTTGAGCTAGAAACGAAATCCATTCTCATAATTCTTCTTGACTTCATATCCCCAAAGGAATTAGGCAATGATCCACCATAAGGTGATCACCTTAAAACCTCTTTTTCTTCACCTTTTCCCCTTCTTTCTAGGTCTAGCCACGCTGGGCCACCTAGGGCATCATGTTGAAGAAAGTGTAACTAGGTTCGGTCTTCATAATGACATGATCTTTGTAAATGATGAAATAAAAGGAATAAAATTATTTTTGTATGCCTTGCTGCATGGGTTTCTTGAGCAAGAGGTTTATTTGTTAGTGGCTCCCATTGAGAGCCTTAGGATTTATTATTAAGTCAAAGAGTTAATGTCATATATGAAGGAGCTCTTCTTGAGCTTATGTGTAATGTATACAAGTCTATAGAAAAGTCTAGAAGCCCTCCAATAAAGAAGAACATTCATCCTCTTCTTGATGTCGTCCTCAAAATGTATATAAATGTCAAGTCGGCTCACATAAGGAGACACATCATTTCGATGGACATGTCAGCTCAAATATAGGCACAAACAACTATATAAAGGAGCTTGTACCCTCACATTTACACAGTGATATCTTCGAATACATCTCTAAAATCTCGGACAAGTACAGTAGTTTAGAAATCTCGGATGAGTATAGTAGTAGAGTGTTGCGGATGAAGAAGGATCTCTGTGTTTTTCGATGATATCTCGGCCTCCTCACAGTCTTAATGAAGCACTCTCTAACACTTGATTGCTAGTCTAGAGGAGTGCATCCTAGAAGAAGGGTCCACACATCGTTCTTGTTGTTTATTTGTGCTTAAACAGCTATATTTGTAGGAGGCATCCCACTTGGAGAGCATTGCATGTAGCATTCCCTCTTGGAATCTAGCATTATTTTACTATTTGTTCGACTTGTGACTTAGATGTTAGAAAATAAAATTTGTTTTTAAATTCCTGGAAGAGATCATGGATCTAGTTTTGGGTATTTTTATTTTATTGTGAGGATATTTTGAGCTTCTTCTCTATATAAGAGAGGCTCCTCCTATTGTTTATGGTGGTTGAAATTTTGGAGAATTCCTAGAGACCATTGTTCAGAATTTTATTGGAGCTTGAAGCACATCTTTCGAACCTAATTTCTGAAGACTAATGTTCAACTTTTTTGCATCAAGTGTGTTCCAAAGAGCTGTAATCCATATAATTCTGTTCCTTGATTAGAAGAATTTTGATTGTGGTTCATTCCCCCTTTATGTTCATTGTGTCTATTGCTGGAAAATGCTGTTATGTATCTTCTTTCTGAATCTTGTAATGGATACTCTCTTTGACATTTCTGGAGGTCTTTCTTGATTTGGATTCCTCTCAAGAAATTTGTGTGTTAGCAGCCAGCATGCTATGTTTGCTGTCGGTTCTTCATTTCAGTTATATGCTGTCATATCATCCTAAGAAAATAACATTTTTTGGCTGCCTTATAGACTCCATATCCTCAACAGTACTTTAGGCACCAATCCTACTTTAGATTTGTCTTCCTAAGTCAGGAAACTATTCCTTGTGATTATCCTTTTGTTGACTTAGGGTTTCGTAAGAATAACACCCTTGTGCAGGAGGAGAGCCAGCCATAAGTGTGTGAAGGAGCTACCATTGTGACATTAGGTAGCCCTTCTTTGGTGCCCCTAGGGTCTTGTTCTTTATGCATCTCATCTCAAGAAGTAAAGGTTTGGGAGGTAACAGGTGGAAAGTTGGATAGTATTTCTTCAAATGAATGTAGAGATTAAGGGGCAGGAGTATTCTCTTCATTTGACAAAACATTAGAAGTTGGGGCAAAGACTGTAGAGAGTAGCACTTCCTAATTATAAATTGCATAAACAGGAGCATGAATCATGAATCCTAATGCTCCTTATTGAGCATCTATGTTACTGGATCCACCTATGGATGATTCAGGATCTGCATTTCCGCAGATCTGGAATTGGGTCCATGTTTCCACAGATCCCGATCTGGATCTGCTCCAGGATTCCTTTCCAGTTTGGATGTGGCAGAGGACCATAACTTTTGCTTATAACATAGCCCCACTGCACATCTTAGAACACAAATAATTTGAGTTTTTCATGACAGCCTGCATTTTGAGTTTCTGAGAGCAATTTGGAGCGAAATATTTTTGAAGATCTGAATTTTATTTTTTTCTGGTTCATGGCTTTTTTTGATGAAATATAATCATGTATTGCTATATATTTATTTAATATATGCCATTTCCACATGTCCAGATCTTAGCTTTCTAAAAGTCCTGGGGAATCCATATTCATTTCCATGCAGCTTAATTGAATGGATAACTTTGTTTCGGTAATATTATGGGTAAGCATGAACTAATGGATTTTTGTAATCAACGTGGATAAGTATAGTTTGAAAATAAGGCAAAACTTTATTATCTCTAGAATATAAATCTGCAATGTTTCTACTGAAGAACATGAGTTTTGGGATAGGCTAGATGTCAAACGTTCTTGTATGGTTTTAATTGAATTGGTTTATTGAAGGAAAAATGTATTGTTTTAATTTAATTGATTGTGAAGGAAGTTTTGAATGCAAAATGTCAGTAATTACTTTTGCAAGTTTCAAATATACATTCGAGAGTTTCTAAAATCTTCTGCTAAAATTCTCATTGAAGATAGTAAGATTGACTACTTCTGCATCCCTTGTTTTGCAGGCTGAGACAGATTCTGTCAGCAAGTTTCTTCGTGATAATAATATTCATGCAAAGGTTAGGATTTCAGTCATTGCTTGATTTATTTTCATTGGTTTCTGGTCGTAAAGAAGCTCTCTAAATGCATGTCAACTGATATTGCATTACATGCAGAGCTATCATAGTGGCTTACCTGCAAAGGATCGAAGGAAAACTCAGGACATGTTTTGCTCTAACAAGCTTCGTGTGGTAAGCTAATTCAAATGCTCCTCATCGGTGGATTTGGGAAATGTCCTCACCTTGGTTGGGGTTGTTACTTGTGACATATGTGGTTTCTAGTTTATTTATAGAGGCAAAAAGGTTATCTGTAATTCCCAGTTGAGTTGTTTTCTTATTAACAATTTTTTTTGACCATTGATATTCATGCCCCATGGTTGGTTTTTTATTTTTTAGTGTTTACTATAGATTTGATTGCCAGTATCAGTTTGTAAAGTAGCATTTCAATTAGTTGTGTTAATATGGCTCCATTTAAATGTTTAAACATGTTTGCTTCTGCTGTGGTTGAAGGTGGTTGCAACTGTAGCGTTTGGTATGGGCTTTGACAAGAGCGATGTGGAAGCTGTATGTAACCATTAATATTGTGGAGTTGATAACTAAAATTGGTCTATAAATTTCATTTAGCATGTTCGTTGGTGAATGTTAAAAACCATTGCAATTGTACTTCACTTATTAACACAATGGCGAAGTTTTAAATGTTTGATATTACTTATTGACTTGTTGCAATAGCAGATGTTCTCTTTGTGTCCATAACTGGTGCTTTCCATGTTTAGTGATAGGGTTCTGATTTTGTGTGTGACAGGTGATTCATTATAGTTTGCCTGGAAGTTTGGAGCATTATGTGCAGGTCAGTGTTAGTTTTTATTTCATTAACTAAGAAATCTAATTTTCTGCTGTAATTCTTTAAGTGACTCAAACCTTAGATTGTTGGTGTAGGAGACGGGCCGTGCAGGTCGAGATGGCAGGTTGGCTTATTGCCATCTGTTTTTGGATGAAATCACTTATTTCAAAATTCGGAGTCTTTCTTACAGGTCTGTTTTCTATTTCTTTAGGATCTGAATTATGTGTGTATAGGAAATTACTACAGTCCTTCCTAGCCAAAATGATATATGGATCTTTACTTGTAATTTTTTGCATCAGCAGTGATGGTGCAGATGAGTATGCAGTGAACAAGTTCTTGTGTGAGTTATTTATACCCTACAAGGATACACCCACACATATTTACTCCTTAAACATTGCATCTGCATCCAGGAGATTCGATCTTAAAGAGGAGGTATGAAATGCATGTTAAGTTCTCATCCTATTTAATTTTGACAGCGGGCCTTGACTATTCATGTTTGTTCAGACTGAATTTCTCTTGATCTTTATATGTTTATTAAATATTTATTTTTTAAGCGGTGACCATTCATGAACAACTCATATAGATGCAAGTTCTATGTTTTTCATGTTTTAATCTAACTGAAACTATAATTCTTGGCCAAATGTTAGACATGCTGTCGTAAACATAGGTTTAGAGTTTGCACACATGCTCCTCAGAGATGAACCAAATGTGATCGTGCTATTCATTGAGCAACATCAATATACCAGGCTCTGTCATCTTGTAACAACCCTGTCCAAAATGCCATTTTTGTGTCACATTCTTGAAGAGAATTTCAACCTTTTCTTCCAAACCTTTTGTTAAATCCAGAACCTAACTCTCAATCCAATCTAATTTTATTTTCATTTACAGTGAAATACATTCGATTAGCATTAACATTGGGTTTTTGATTTCCATTGGGAAAATGTTTCAGTAATAACGTGCAAGCAAATCCACTATACTTATTTCAACCCAATAATTTATTAGATTACCATCCAAATATTCATGTGAGAATGAAATCCATTTTTGTTGGCTTTGTAATGTCCTCTCCAAATTGATGGACTAGTGAAGGTCGAAATAGCCTCTCCGGCCCCATAGGCTATAGTCTTGATAAAGGGATAAAAACCCAATTGTTCGTATGTTGGGGCAACATTGGGCAAAAGTTGGGTTGGCTGGGGCCAAAAAATCCAAAATTGAGGGTTGCACCCACAACTCCTCTGATTTTGGAGGCCATGGAAAAATCTATAAATAGAGAAGAGTTGTGATCAAATGGGCATCATCAATTGTGGATCAAATCTTCTATTTTCTTGAGCTGGAACTATGAGGGTTTTAAGACCCCTTCTCTGTTGAAGAATGTAAGTAGTGCCAGTCTTCATAATTGTACATGGGTCATAATGAAATGTATTTATCAAAAGAAAGAAAAATTAATTTTATTATTAAGTAAATTGACTTATTAAAGCATGGGTTTCATGCTTGGGTCAAATTTTTTTTAGGTCAAAGCTTCCATTGAAGGCTTCTAGGGTTTATGTCAAGTGTCCTTGTCCATGACATATTGTAAAGAACCTTTCTTAGGATTTATTTGTCAGAGAAGAAATTTATTTTATTGTAAAACTTGTCAATTAGGCCTCCTCCAACAAGTTATATACCAATTATTTGTCAGTCGATGCAGAGGAGTGTTCGAGCGACAAATGCAGTGGCTATTTAAAATACCAAGTTTGAGCAGCGTAGTGCAGAGTTGCAACAGTTCAGGGAGGCACATCGCAATAGTAGCAGCAGCGCAGTGGCTTTAGAGGGAAAGCGTGGGACTAGCAGCAGTCAGATCTTCAGCATCGAGATGCATCTATGCTGAAAACTTGTTTAGATTTTGGGATGTTTTTCAGTTGCGGTGTAGATGAAGTGTTGGCAGTGGCAGTGCTAGCAGCGACATAGATGCAACACTTGAGAGGGAGCTATAGTACGGATGCAGTGTTGATTGTGGCAGTGTCAGCAACAGTACAGTTGCAGCAACAATGCAATAGTTGGTGGAAAGCATGTCAAACATCAACAACGCAGAGGACGATGTTATGAAGTCAGGGTGATGCTTTGCGGGAGGCATTGTTAGAGCACATTTCCTCGCTAAGAGGGAGTGTTGATTTCTGGTAGCATTGAATGTGATCTAAGTCTCAAATTTCGTGGGGAGGCTTGGGCACATGTATTCCAAAGAACCCAGAAAGCATTTTGGAAAATTCCACCTGGAGACAGTTTTATTAAAATAATTAATTATTTTTAATGGGTCCCTAAGTCTAAACTTAGGAAATTAAAAGTATTAATCTAATTGTGGGTGTAACTTCTAGAAGAAGACGAGGATCAAGCAAAAATGATCTTAGCAATTGATTAGCTTCTAATTTGGGCCGTTGAATGTCAACGCGAAGATTATTTAAAGAGGCTTGAGGGTCATTTGGAAGACACACAGCGAGTTGATCAATCAGATCGAATTGCTGAGCTAGAGAGCAGCGCAGTGATTTTGTGGTGATCATGCAGAGAGTGGCAGAGATAGTTTTCGTTGGAGAATCATCTTCGGAGCCAAGAATACACAACAAAGAGGCTGAGAAAGACGCAAAGGAGGCAACATAGTGCCCAGTGAGGGTAACACAGAGCCAGGAAGGGCTCACGCAGAGTAGCACAGTGTCTTCCAAGCAGAAGTTCGAGATTTTGCTAGGGGTTTGATGTTCTGAGCCTGGAGGGATGAAGTCGAAGCTCTTGAGAGAAAATTGATCCAGTAGAGAGGTGACGCAGTGCCTCTAAGGCAGTGATGCAGGCCCACGTTGTGACTGCATAGGGGCAACGCAGAGGTAGCCAGGGACTTGTTGTTTTAGCTTGCCAGATCAGCCGGGACTTACAGTGTAGAGTGAGGTATTCTCACTAATTTCTTTTTCCGAGTGATATTCTTTGTACTGGATTGCCAACAAGGCATCCAGAGTTTGTATTTAGAAATAATTTCTGCTTAATATTAAAAACCCTCAGATCTGCTACACCGGTTTTCTCGCATTGGGTTTTTCCGAGGACATTTGTCCAAAAATTACTGTGTCACTTGTGTTGTATCTTTTCCTGTTTAGTTTCTTGTTTCAACATATTATTTTTAATTAAGTGAAGTTGCAGTAGCATTTACTTCGATATTTACTGTAGAACATAGTAAATAACTTGTATGGACTAACAAGTAGGAGAAGTAACATTAGTTTGCTGTAGTAGGGATTCCAGGTTTAGGAATTTTCACACTATCAACTCCCTCTTAATTCCATCCTCCTTACAAAAACTACACGTTCATTTGATGTTTATTCTCCACAATTATCAGATCTAAGTACCTTGATCTTTCTTTTTTGTAAGATTCTCTACTTCTGCTTTGAATTCTTGAAATTTTTTGAATACTTCATCCCTGTACTTGTGTAAATGAATCCAATGTTGATTTGGGGTAGCATCAGATGTGCTCTAGCCACGAAAATCGGTGGAGAGGCTAAGGCACATGAGATCTCCAATACCCAAAAAATGGTTTGGGCAGATTCTAAACAATTTGAGATATATTAAAATAATTAATATTTTTAATGGAGTCCCTAAGTCTAAACTTTGGGAAAATAGAATATTAATGTGAATTAATATAAAACTGTGTTAGAAGGGTCCAAAAGTCATGGATCAAGCCAGAATTAATCTTAGCCGTTGATTAGGAACTTAATCTCAGCCGTTGAATTGTCAACGAGAAAAGTATAAGAGGAGGCTTGAGGGTCACTTGGAGAACACACCGAGTTGATCAAGATTTCGATTTTTTTGGGGCAGGGTTTGGTGAGGAAGTCGAAAGAGTGATCAGAGTTGCAGCTCAGAGGTAGTGAATACAAAAGCAGAGAGGCAGAGATAGTACCAGGAGGATCAGCGCAGAAGTCGGGAGAGAGAGACGTAGAGCTAGCCAGGGCTCACACAGAGGCAGCCGGGAGCTGCATAGTGCCTAAGAGAGCCAACGTGGGTGACGCATAGGCTCTAAGGGCTGACGCAGTGCCTCCAGAGGCTGACGTAGGGTGAGCTACGGTGACGCTGGGTAGATGTTCAGCCGGAAAGGGCTGACGCAGTCCCTAGAGGCAGTCGCTGGGGTTTTTGTGGGGCAGATTGGAGCTGGGAGCTGTCAGAGTGTTTATTCGAGGTTTCTGCTAGAACGCGTGTCTCCGACTGAGAGGTACTACTGCCGAGATTATTCTTTGTTGGGTGAGTCGGTTTTGGAACCTAGATTGTATTCTGAAACTGCTTAATAATTAAAACCCTCAGATAGCTGCACTGGTTTTTCCGCATTGGGTTTTTCTGGGGACATTGGTCCAAAAACAACGATGTCACTTGTGTGCTTGTTTTGTTTCCTTCAGTTTGTAATGTGTTGAGCATGGACTTGTATTTATTTTCAGTATTTACATGGTAAATAACTTGTTAATTAATCAGAACACGTAGGCAAAAATAAATCAGAAAAGTATATGAAGGGTTTCTAACAATTAGACTTAGAAATTCCAACATGGTATCAGAGCGTGGTTGCAGATCATAGGAGAATTGAGGACATCAATCGAGCATAGCAACAATAGCAGAAAATAGTTGTCCCGAGTGACAGAAGCTGTTCCTAGCAGAGAAGCAACAAGGAAGGGGTGACGCAGTTGCCTGCGTCATCAAGTTTGAGCCAGGAAGAGGATCAGCACAGTGGCAGAGGGGAGCAGACTTGACCTACGCAGTGCATGATCATCTTTCTCAGTCAAGAAGGATAGACGCCTGTGGCCAGGAGGTGCGGATTTTGCTGGTGTCGGGTTTGCGCAGAGCTTAGAAGCTGTAAACTTCAGTTTGCTGGGGCTTAGGAGGCTGTGGGTAAGTTGCATAGTGAAGCTGGTGGGGTACTGTAGTCAGAACAATACCTAATAGAGCAAGACCAAGGAGGAGGGAGTTGCTACCGCGAATTTCTAGCCAAGAAATACGGACCAGTGGTGCAGTTGCACTAACGGTTGGAGTGGGGGCTCCTCGACATTGGCAAAAGGGTTTCCAGGAGGGAAATCGAGGCTTAGAGGGAGTCACACCAAGAACTTCTAGGAGGAAAGTAGAGGAGCAACGCGATGGCAATGAACGAGGTAAGAGACCAGGACAGACGGGACAGAGCCTCAAACTTCGTAGTCTGTGTTGACCCTGCCGCCCGCACCTACCTACCAGTTAGCGAGAAAAGCCTTCAACCCCACAAGGTGTGGCTGGTGGCAGGGAACTCAGAGAAGGGGCTGTCACGCTGATCCCAACTCTCTCCGTTTTAGCTATCTCCTAGGCTAAGTTGCACGAAACGGGGAAACGGGGAAGCGAAACGAAACGCGGAAGCG